>JARVGS010000814.1:8891006-8908843 GCA_031762315.1 Hypsolebias antenori | reverse complement strand
AACCGCAAAAAAAAAAAAAAATTTTTTGTACCCCCCCCCCCCCCCCCTTTTTCCCTCTTTAAAGAAGGGGGGAAAGGAAAAACAAAAAAGGAAACAAGGGAAAAAAGAAAAAAAAAAGGGAACATCCTATCTTCAAAGTTAGCATCATGTTCATCTATGTATCATGCAGTGGACTCTGTGCTCATAGATCAACACTTTCAGGATGTTCATACGTTTCTTCTTTCCCTGTTTATCCTGATGACTCCACTTTAATATCTTTTGTTTTATATCTATCAACAAAATCTGTAAATAATGCATTACATTTCATCATTTTAAACACGTGTCCTAATTTGTTAAAAACAAGGTGTTTGTGTGTGTATTGGCTGATCAGGACCAACTTGTGTAAACGTTTGGCCTCAGAAGGCACATTTTCCAAACACTTGGTGTTCTCTTGTAATAAAAGCCTCGTCAGCTCGTGGTTAGAGCTTGGAGGTGAAGGGGATTCCCTCGTACATGTCGGCTTTGAGCTTCACCCACTCGGCCAGCCTCTGCATGGCGCCTTTCTCCTGACCCAGCACGCTCGCCGCCTTCCTCAGCTTGGCCTCGTTGCGCTCGAGGTAGCGCTCCGCCTCGCTTTTGAGGAAGTCGAGCTTCTCGATGCGGCTCTCGTTCAGCGGGACGTCCTCGCTCATGTAGGGGTTGAAGCGGAAGTAGGTGTCGGGCGGCAGGAGGGCGTCCAGCATGATGTGCACCTCTGAAATCAAATATTTAAATTAGCAGAACTAGAGTGCTTATTATCAATCCAAGCATCTTTCTTTGCTATCAAGTGTACTGGGACCATTTCTCCATAATCGATATTTACACAAATCAGACGTTGGATTGGCTGATAAACCATCTTAACTTAAATTCCCCCCTCCCTCATGAAACCACCATGGTTCACAGAGGACAGAACCTGGTATGTTCTGTGTTCTTCTTACCCTCGGTGTCCGTGGCGCTGCTGATGACGTGAGTCAGCTTCGTCTTCAAACTCGTGTAGGTTGTGCCGTTTGTGCCGGCCGTCTCGTAGCGCCCGGTGCCCAGAGACAGCACGCACTGCAGAGGCGTGTTCGGCCACAGACACTTGCACTCGTGAATGGCCAGGGCTGTGGGGTTGTTGACGAGAAGCCCTCCATCCTGAACAGGAAAAGACACCTTTGGTATCGCTTTGAGAGATTAGATCAGGGTTAACTGTTATGAATGTGTAGTTGTTCTTGTAGAGAAATGCTAAGAAGAAGTGGGGGACTGGACAGAGAAAAAGATTGATGATACTCCTACGAGAGAATAAGGACAATCTGTTTGGATGAATGAGTCACCAGATTTAGTCCTCATGTTTTATCTCAGGGTTTCCCTACACCCCCCGTCTGGACCTTATCCAAGCTCTGAAATACCTCAGAGTCGACTCTGTTAAGGACAGACAGGTGAATTATCTTTACATTAGCATTACAGGTAATGGAGCGGTGGATAAATGTCCACAAATACAGAAAAGTAAATTATATTTATAAATTTATTTTAAGTCTCATTATTAGGAACATGGCACATGAACAAAAGCAGATATAAAAAGTAAACGAGGGGCGTCCACACAAATTCCACCTCTGTACCACGTCTAAATAAATCGTTTTTGAAGTTTATGTATGAGTTTATGATTTTTCAGAATCCTGAGAAATACCTCTGCTAGTGCCCAATACTAGAGTGAAAGTGAGACCAGTGGGCGGCAAAGTTAGCGCAGACCGTTGAGGAAACGCCACAAATCCTGACAAGGAATGTGGACGACTATACAGCCAGACGCAATTTATCAACCTCCAGCTTTCCTGTTCAGCTGCCACGCCAGAGTCAAAGAGGAACGGGCACAGGGGCGCAGAAATGCAAGAATTAAAATATTGAGTTTACACTTTCTGGAAAAACAAAAGGCCCCAGTCAGTAAATACATTACCAAAAAGATGAGGGTGATTTTCTGACTGAAACGTGGCACAGGGCTATTAATGTGGCCCTTTGATTTAAGAAATGCCAGGAGAGCGAAAGGGACGCAGCTAATTTATTTAAGTAGGTTATCAGAACGAAGCTAAGCCTTTAGCCTAATTGTTCCTAATTAGGAGCATCTAAAGATATCTGACCCAATAATCAAACATCATGAAATGGTACAAATCAGCCCCTAAAAGGCATACATACATACATACAAGAGTAAAGGGGTGGAAAGTAGAATATAATGGTGCTACTTCAGTTGTAGCAATTCATTCAACCTTTATTTATGCCGGTTAGTTTCACTGAGCCTCGAGGACTCTTTACAAGAGAGACCTGTGCAAGTTTGAGATGGAACAAATCTGACTGGATGATGTCAAAAGCTGGAAAACCTTAGCAACCGTTTAAAGTCAACAATAAACAACTGTGTCGTCAGCATAGGAATGTAAGGATGCACCAGGAATGATCTGACTTGTATTACGTAGATTGTGAAGAGGGTGGGTCCTAAGACAGAACCTTGTGGTACACCGTTGTTAACAGTTAAGACAACTGGAAGAAGGCCCATTATGTTGAAGACATTGCCTTTGATCTGAGAGATAACCAAGAGCAACCAGCAGTGTGAGAGCAACCAGCAGTGTGATCTGAGAAACCAATTTCTGAGAGCTTATGACATAAGATGTTATGGTCCACAGCTGATGGAAATTGAATGCACGCGGAGACATTTGACAACTCTTAGGTGTTATGAGAACCTCAGGAGGATACTCACTAAACCCATCCTGTTCATTTTCCAGCTTTGCCTCTGACACCTGATTGTGGCTTTAGAGGATGATTCGGTTAGAGGGGAGCCTTTTGTTAGGAGAAGTCTAACAAGCACACACATTTACTTGATGCAGACACACACCGATCTGAGAAATAAACAGCAACTCTCAGTGTTGAAGTTTGAAAATGCAACAATCAAAACATTTTTAATGACGAAGATCCTACATTTAAAACAGCTAAAATGAGTGAAAATATACTGTAAGTTAAAAAAAAGGATGGTAGTTAAAAGAAAAAAAAATTAAGACAGAAATGTCAGAATATTTCATTTTCTGATGCATTTTTCAAATATATGTTTATACTTAATCTGTTTGTTCAAATGGTGAAAAGGTTCCTGAGCAGTTCAGGGATTATTTCATATTGCCATATTTTCCACCGTACACGTCGCACCACCGTATAAGTTGCATCAGTCCAAATATGTCTAATAAAGTGGAAAAAAAAAACATTGATATGTTGCTTCGCCCTATAAGGCGTCTATTATGCGTCACTGCTGACGCATCGCTGACAACCTGAAAATGTAGCTGGCTGCCAAATGGCGACCGCGGGAGCATGATCAGGACTTTAAGAAGAATTTAACAAGATTAACACCTAAAAACAATTTTTTGTTGCTCAACATTATAGTAAAGGTGTGTCTCAGTTGAACTTGTCCTTAATAAATGCACTTTAATGGTCAAATCAGCTACATTTCGCCTGGGCAGCGCAGTGAAATGCAGCTGATTTGATGTTTGCTCCAGGAGTCATAGAGTGAGACGAAGGTGACTGTATGGCAAGCCAAGTGTCTCATTAATAGCCACTTTTACCTATTATTGAGACACTTGGCTTGGCACATTAGTCGAGGGCCCTCTAGTGGCTGAAAATGGTAGTGTTCAATATTTTCCATGTCAAAATGAATGAAATAGTCAGATCTCAGTCAAAAATTGTTATAAATCTGGGGGAAAAACATAAATGTGTCGCTTTGCTGTATAAGTCGCAGGCATGTTAATTTATGCAAAAAAAAAAAACTGTGACTTATACAGCGAAAATTACGGTAAACTTTAATTCACACTTTTATTCGACTTGTCAGGAGTCAAATCTTCACCCACCTCATCTTCTCACTTGCAGAGGTCATTTCTCAGTTTTTTAGGTTCTACACCACATATGTTTTTGCAAGTGTAGAAACTGTCCTAGTCTATTAAATGTTTTTAAAAATGCTTGAAAGACACTTTGCTCAAAGTTTTACAACTTCTTTTATTGCATTTGCTTGTATGTGTCTTGTTCATGTGTCATTCATGGTGTTTTTATGCTGATGCACACGCTTTTAGGGTTCATTTTATTGTATTTGGGATACACACATTCTTAGAGCTTTTTGACTTTTTTCCTCCTCCACGCTGCAGTTTTTATTTTTAGTTGTGTAAAGTTGTGCAAAATGCATAAGTAAACGAACAGGAGCTACGAGGAGTTCAAGAACACAGAAGTACAGCAACTACGTTAAAGCAGATTTTGGAGAACCGAGGTTTTGAATGAACTGAAAAGATCTCAATACATTTCTACAGAGATTTTTTTAAATACAGTTAAACAATTAAGAATATATAAAAAAATGTAACTACTATAACAGTCCACTATTCACAATCAAGCTGAACATTTTGATATACGAGTGGTTAAAATTGCAACAGTGTTCTTTTTTATTTATTTTTTTAGTATCTGAGCCATTTATAAGCAGCTCTTTTAGCTGTGTGTCGTACCTGATGAAGGTCTTTTCCCAGAACAAATTCCTGGAAGTATCCGGGGGCGGCAGACGAGGCCCTGATGGCCTGCCACATCTTATGTTTGCAGTCTCCAAGGTAGTGGGATCTCACTCCAGGCATGAATCTGTAGTTCCTGAACACATGGGCCTTCAGAGGCAAGCCTCTGTTGACAACGGTGCTCACTGCTGACACCTAGTGGACAACACAAAACATGAGGTCAGCTTCTTCTTTGTTTAAATGCTTAAATGAGAGCAGGCTGTGATAGAAAAAAATAAGAATGGTAGTTTTTAAGTCAGGACTTACTTTGGGGCAGTGTGGGTCCCTGGCACTCTCAATCATGCTCCCCTCACCCATACGTTCCCTAAAGAAACCAAAACATCCGATCACCTAGTCTCTAGAATCAACAATGTGTAAGTTGTGGGTAGGAAGGCTGAATTTCTCAGACTTACTTGAGGAGATTTTCCCAAGTTTCGCTGTCATAGAAAGCATGGCTCCAGCCCATCTTCACAGTTCCAACAATGACGTTCTGCTTGAAGACACCTGACCCCAGTTTTCTGTACATTTCCTCGCACTCTTCCAGGGGGAGCTGAAAAATCCCCAGCATGAAAGCCAAGATGGCACCTGTTGAAAACATGATTAGAACACGAGCATGCTGAAGACAATATATATTAAACATCACAACACAAAAAAAAAAAAAAATTAATATAAGCCATTTATAGAGTTGTCCCTACCTGTGCTGACTCCACAGATGTAGTCAAAAAGCTGGTGGATTGGTTTTCCAGTCAGGTCTTGTAGTTTATGAAGAGTCTGCAGGGCAAGCAGTCCCCTGAGACAAAACCACAAAAGTTACATTTTACAAGACAAAAAGCTGATTTTTACGTTAGATGAACACGTGAATGAACAGTAGTTATTTCAGTGCACATAAGCAGATCTCAGTTTGACATATTATTCCTGGTAAATATCACAGACACTCAATTAATCTTGAAAAGTTGCACCTCGTGCCTCCTCCATCTATGGCCAGCACCCTGATTCCTTTGCCTCTGACTGGATCCGTGTAGCCGACGACAGCCAGAGCTTCTCTAACAGCGGCCTGAAGAGGACGGTCTCTGGCCGTGCGCAGTCGCAGCAGACAGGGCAAAACGCTCTCCTAAAAGGTTTAATCACATAAACACCAACCTGGTCAAGAATTCAAGGATCCCGCGACGCTAACGTAAGCGGTTTTAAAATGAAGGCGCGCTAACCTTGATGGCCGCCCCTCGGGTCTCGGGGAACTCCAGGAGGTGAAAACTGAACTCCTCCACTCGAGCAGTGAGGAGTTTGACATCAGTGACCCTCTGCAGGCCCTTCACCAGGGCTCTGGTCCGGTTGTCTACACTCACGCTTGCTATTATCTGCAACACAAACTGACAACGTCAGACGTGGTTATGGATTACAGATTCATAGGGAGTCATAGTTAATCTCCCACCTTTTCCCTTTGACTCAGCAGATGCTGCTTTGCCTTCTCAGCTTTTTCCTCTTCGCTCTCTACCTTCTCCATCGCTCCATCCTCAGTGGGGTCGTCCACAGCGACGACTGAAGACTTGTCTTTTCCAGCTGCGACTCTTTTGGAATCACCTCGAAATTTGGGGACCAGAGGTGCAATGTAGCTGCCGACAAACGCCTGGACGCTGGGCCGAGGGTAAGATAGGTAGTGGGTGAAGCCTTTTTTGGGGGAAGCTGTTGGATCAGGAATGGACTGAGTGGTCTTTTCACTACAAGAGGGACTCTCTGCTTTGGGACTGGGCTTTTCCAATGGAGCAGAAGGGCCGAGAGAGGTAGCTGGTGCTTTAATACTCTTTACCTCCGATACTGGAGACAAAACAGGAATGTGATCCACTGATCTCAGAGTGGCGGCAAGTTCAGAAACAAGACCGCCATTGTCTTTTTGTTGCTGCTGTCCATTTTCTCCATCTTCTGCCTGCCCATTTGTGCCAAAATAACTGTTAATGTGGAGGGACAGGGACTTGTAGGTCTCGTCCATGTTGGTGGACAGTGCAGCTGGTTGGAACAGCTGCATAGTTTGTTTTGTTACAGCAGAGGAAGAGCTCGGAGAAGATGCACTTGCTGCTGAAGCTAAACCGGAGGATTTTTTTCTGTCAGGTAAAGGATTTTCTGCCTCTTCAGATGCGCCCTTCTTCCCGTCTGCTTTTTCTTCCATTGCAGTAGATGGCGACTCGGAGGCGGTGTCGCCAGAATTTAAAGCCACCGCTTTAATCCGTACTTTCCCAGCATGGACATCGTCAACGGTGGCGTTGGCTGGCTTGAGCCGCGAAAACTTGGAGATGAGGTCCGCGCTGCCCACTGCCTTGGTTACACTGACAATTGTGGACCTGAACCACGACATGCGTCCTATTACTCGCCAGGGACATCAGTGGAAAAATCACAGAAGCAAAGGGATGAGGCTAAAATGTTTAATGCAACATCTTGCCACACTGTCTTCTATGATCTGCTGCTGCCTTAAGGTTCATAAGGCAAATTTATTACAGTTGAAACTTTGCTGTGGGATCCACTTTCCTGAAAAATAGACAAAGCGATTATTAAATTACAAAAACAAATAAACATTTTTTATGTATTTAAATAAAGTAATGATGGTATGAAGGATTAATTAATGGGAATAATGTATTTTATTATTTAATTTCCCTCTGGGATTAATGAAGTATTTTTGAATTTGCCTGTACGTATCTTTAATGTTCGCAAAATATCACATGAACCAGAGGACTGAAAGACAAACTAATTACTGGCTTCACATCTACAATTACCTTTTAGAGTCAACCCTATTCGAGATGACAGCCACAGCTAAGCAAACAGTAAACACAAAAAACATTTACAACTTAAACTATTTTACACAGAGTTAAAAGTGTTAGTAGCTGAGAGTCATTCCAAACACAAAATCTAAGCACTGCATAGATGATTAAAATAATTTTTAAAACTTCTTGTAGCTAACTATTAGTAACATGCCTGTTTGTGGGCAAAATATATCATAAACCAATGGATGGATTTTTAATTAAACTTTCATAAAGTAAACATTTTGGAGTTCTTAAATAAAGATGGCCGCCACAACATAAATGTGTAACCTTGTGCGTTACACAGAGACGCCAGCAGGGGGCTCTGTTAGACTTTCCTACAGTGGTAACCATGGAAACCGTGGAGGCAACAAAACGATGGGAAATGCCATTCAGAGGATTACGCAGCAGCTTTTCACGTTTTTATTTAAGTTGCTAAGCCAAGATGGAAGACTATTCTAGTGATCAGAATTGCACAGCAGAATCTGTCTTGCTAGCGAAAGCATCGCTGGAGCGACACTGCCGCCCCACGGAGGACAAAAAGGACTCATTTCTGTGGACCTCTTGCCAAGACTTCACCGTCGAAGTAGGTAAACAGCAAATCAATGCGTATATCCAGACATGGGAGCTTCGCCCCTGTTGGCTTTACAGCCTCGACTTTCTCTTCTCAAGCGAGGAAAAGGAGCACGGCGCACACTTCTACCACTACCGGGCCCGCTTCAGCGCCGTGACGGCGCGCGAGCCGATACCGGACACGGCCAGCGTCTACTTTCTGGTGGACGTGACTACAACCGAACCCCGCTCTCAGCCGGTGGAGGTCCGCTTCATAGTGGAGTCGAACAGGCTTGTGCACGCAGCCGGGGAAACCAGGTTCAGCGAGAAGTGGCTGTCGTACGTTGTTCAAAGCAAGGCTTTGTTCCGAAGAATGGTAGATCTTTAATCCAGCTGTCAAATGAGCTACGAGACTATTAAAGTTACCCGTGAATGCATCTTTTGTGAGTCCGCCTACTGATAAGTTATACAACATCTTTCTTTGGACTTTGAACGTTTTCCTACTTAACAACGTGGATATGTCAGAAACTACGCATTTACTATAAAAAGGTAACTGTACACTAAAAATAAGCTAGCTAGCTAAACATCACGGCTAATAAATAAGCATTCATGACTGTAGCCTCCGTAAATGTAAAGCTTTATTTTATACACTTTAAAAGCGTTATAATACCGCGTTCTTACCTGTCCAAACGTAAAAAGAAGTTTCTAAAACCAGCTCATTAAGCGATGAGGTAGTACTGTTTGAATAGAGGCTACGGACAAGGTAAACAGGAAACTGAAAGCTCTTCGTTGGTTTTATTAAGACACTAAAACTGCGCCACCGCCACCTAGTGGATTGTAAAGTTACACCACCATTACATTGTTTATTCTCTTTTCATTTACTGTATTACTAATTTCCTTTTGAAGACTCTTAAAAGTTGCAGTCTTCTCAGGATGAAAGCAAGGTATACAAATATAAAGTATTTCAGAAAACTAGAGGGAAATTATTTTAATGTATTTGCATAAGATCAAATCAGAGATAAACAGTTTATTTGGTTGTAAAAGCTCTAAAAGACTTTACAGGCCAGCCACTGTGTTTTGGATCAAAATGCACATACACACCAGAACCTCACAGCCTTAAAGTGAGACGATGACAATTTTGTGTCTGTGATGAACCAGTAACTCTGTGGGTTGTTCTATTTGACTAACCCTAACCCAAACTTAAAATGCATCTTTGACAGATGTTTGTCTGGGTGATGTTTCCTGTGATCAACTAATGTTAAAGATTTCACAATCAATGTAGCGTAACAAACAGCTGGTCATAAAAAGTCACGTTTCCAACCATAGATTTGACCTGTTTCAATCTTCGTGGGAGACACTTCAGTGTTTACTTGGGTAAATTGACTAACTCTTATTTCTGTCACGTCCTCCTCTATCTCACCATCAGAACTTTAATCAAATCTCAAAGTGCAAATAACCGGATCAACTTGCACAATATAGCCAATAATAATAATCCAACACATTCTGGCTCTGTCCTCCTTTTTAAAGACACAAACTGAAATAACCCAATGGCTAAAACTCAGTGAATTTTAAAGATATTACGCTAACATTCGGTGTGGTAGTAGCTGAAACTGATCCCTAACATACCTTTTGAAAGCTAACAGATTGTGTAAGTTCTTTAATGAAAATAGTTTTAATAAATCTTTAGTCAATGCTGTCCGTAAAATATCTCATGAATAAGCGATCAGATTTTCATGACACGTTCAAGAAATGATACTTCAATGTACCTCTTTAAATTAAAATGTTTTGAAGCAAACCCAATTTAAGATGGCCGCCACAGCTAACGGATCTTAGAAATCAGCACCAAAATGTCTCAAACTCAGCAAGTTTCACAGATATTGAGCTAAATTTTGATGTGGGAGCAGATGAGTCATTTTTAACCATTAACTGAGTGCTAACAGACCTCACTATATCACAAGATTGTGCATAGCATCCCTCTAAAGACCTTTTGACTAAAACAGCTACAACTCCAACTCTTGTAAAAAAAAAAAAAAAAGATGGTCAAAAAACTCTGGCATGAACCACTTGTATTCCTTCAAGGCATGTTAGACCTTTAATTCTGAATGCTTTTTTAATGTTTCAGGATGAAACAACAGGGTCTGTAAGTTGAATTTATTGAATCTAGAAAATTCTACTAAAGCCCTGAAAAGGGGAACAGTGCCACCTGGTGGACATAATCTGAATTTTAGAAACTCCAAGAGTTTGTGCAGATTTTCTTTACATAAAGTAGCAGTTACAAGACATGCGTCACATATTTCATGCATTTAAATAACCCCATGAAACCAGAACAGACGATACATAATCTTCTAAAAACTTTTGCTTCTCTTTAAAAATGGCTTCATCCATTTTCAGGAGGGCGACCTCATTTTCCAGAGCGCAGATTTTAGCCAGGGTGTTCTTCTCCCTGAGATCCAGCTCCAGTGTTTTTGCATGCAAACCCAAGATCCTATTCCAAAGCTCATCTTTGTCAAGGTCAGGTCTGGAGTAAGAGTGCTCATAAAATGAAATATGCACCTCCTCTCCATGTTCTGTCTCTTCCACAAAGCAGTGCGTGGATTTCTCCTCAACCTTTTCCAAAGGGACTGACTGAAAAGTCTGGCCCAGTGCTGCTTGGAGAACTGGATCTGTGTTTGCCTCTCTGCTGGAGAGAGGCCCCAGAGTTTTGTAACACAACACAGCAACAATCGAGCCCGCCTGCTCTCCTGGGTGTGAAGATGCTGTTGGCCTTCCAACGTCACCTGTTACGTCACAAATGGTGGTTTGTGTCTCTAGAGGACTTGATGGAAATGGTTTTCCAGATGTTGGCACCACAGGAGGTTCAAATGTCTCTTCTAAGTGTTCTGAAACATTTTTATCTATATTTGCTTCAATCTGTTTACATGTTTTCCTCAAAATGCGAGGTCTCTTACTGAAAGGTGACTCAGATTGTCTGAGCTCAGCGTCAGTCTCCGAAGCGCAGGGTTTAGACTTGGGGCTTCTTTTACTGCTGGTCACCTTGTTCTCTCCATCCTGAGATAAAAGAACATTTTAGGTATAGATAATCAACACTGGTATAAATATATTTTCAGAGAAAATGCAAAAAGAGAGGGACAAAATTGATAATTTCTGGTAGCAACTGCTTAAAAAATATCAAGATGAGATAGGAGATACATTACATCATTAATTAAAGGGAAAACTGTGGGAATGGCTGTGTTTTTCAGGTAACGGATTCCCCATCGAATGTCAAAACAGTCTTCTGTAAAATGCTCACTGCACAGATACTGATGTCGACTTGGGATCCAGTCTTGCCGCTTCATGTTGTCCACCCACTTCTGAAGCCTTGACTTGTCGTGCAAGGGAAACCTTACGGGGAAAATAAAAGAAACAGACTACATTTGCATTATTACTTAATGTTTCACTCCACCATTAAACATACTCTGTACTCAAATCTATTAGACCACTGTCAGCATCTTATCGTTATTATAATTTCAGTAAAAACATAATAAGGCACACTGTCAGTCAATCTTGTACAGTTTACAAATGCTTTGGGGAAAGAAAATCATACGGATAGAAGCTGATTCTCTTGTTGTCTTTTCTTGAAGCTGTGCCTCCACGGTTTGAGCAAACCCTTACAGCACAGTAACGAGGCATGTCCGCAGTAAAAATGCATGAAAATAGGAGACAAAATATAAAAGGTTCAAAACCAAACAAAAGCTTGCGAATGAAGACTTCCGGGGTCGCTCGTTAAACGGAAGTGACGTTTTTTTTTTTTTAGTTCACCGAGATAAACACATTTCAAAATAGATATGTATTTATGCTTTTTATATATAGGGTCTTAAAAAAACAAGGACGGAACAAAAAATATTAATAAAAAAGCCGGAGACAAAATATAAAACGTTTAAAAATACAACAAATGCTTGCGAATGAAAAACTTCCGGAGAGTGGCTCGTTCAACGGAAGTGACGTTTTATTACTTTTTGATTTAACAAATATGAACGTATTTAAAAATTTGATGTGTGTATATATATATATATATATATATATATATATATATATATATATAAATATACAGTATTCTTCTAAAAAAAAAGAATATAAAACAGCGCAAAAAATCCCGTCTTTACTTGTTTCAACAGAGGCAGGGAAACTATGTGAAGGAAACTTTAATCAATTTTCTTTTTACTAATTAATAGCTGTCTTAATGCTATTTATTAAAATATAAATATTTATATATTTGTATTTTTCCTCGCGAAAATACGTGCAGTAGCTAGCCACTTTAAGCTGCAAACCCCAAACGAAATAGTATGTGCAGGTTCTTCTCTTGCTTCGTTTCATACTCTTTGACGGCAATCGCCCTCAAGCTTCCACGTGCGAAGTTTTAACCAATCACAGCCCTCGGAGTCATTATGTCAGAAAACGGACCAATAGCAATGCGAGTCGTGGTGTTAAGGCTCAGGATCCACCCGTCAACAACAATAGCTTTCGCTTTGCATCAGCTGGAGCTGTTGGCGGTTTGTTAGGATTCCCAAGGCTGTCCGTGGCTGATCTACAGGTAATTTTTATCTGTCAACCTACATTATTGTCTCGCGAGTAGTTTATCTTAACCTAGAAAAGTGAAAATGCGCTTTATATTAAGCTTTTTTTGGCTAAGTTATTTGAAGTTTCTAGTTCATTCCAGAAAAAGACGGAGACGTTACTTGCTGTACGCCATATTTTTTTACGTAACTTCGCGCGTTATACCATCTATAAAACTAGCTAAGTGTCGTAATAACATGTTTTCTGTGAGAATTTATTACTGCAAGAGACAACTTGTCCCTATATGTCTTTACAGCCAAGACGGCGTGAAAAAGCCATGGCCACAGCACAGGCGGTGCTCCTGCTTGCAGTCCATGTTCTGCTCATCTCCGAGTTCATCTTAGCCAGGAGGGACTACTACGACATCCTGGGGGTCTCCAGAGACGCCACGGAGCGACAGATTAAAAAGGCTTTCCATAAACTGGCTCTGAAGTTCCACCCGGACAGAAACAAGGAGCCAAACGCCGAGGCCAAGTTCAGAGAAATAGCAGAGGGTAAGCGTGACTCATGAGTCCAACATCTTGTCCAGGAAGTGCCTTAAACGTTATGACAGTTAAAGGCATTTGAATTATTTATCCCCAAAGAAGTCCGCTTCACCATAAAAGTAGCTGTTTGCTTGATTAGTTTGGATTTTGAGATTATTGTGCGTTTGTTTCTTCCAGCGTACGAGACGTTGTCCGACGATAAGAGGAGACGAGAGTACGACCAGTTCGGTCACGGCGCATCGTCGGGTGGGGGCACCAAAGGAGGGGGGAGCGACTACGACTTCAGGCAGCACTTCCAGTCCTTCAACTTCAACTTCGACGACATCTTCAAAGACATGGACTCGTTCGGTGAGCACCATCACTTCCACTCCCAGAGCGAGGCCGACAAGAAGAGACACTTCGATAACCACTTCCAGGCTCACCGGGACGCCATGAACCGCCACCGGAGAGGCTTTCAGCAGGGGGGCTTCGGCGACGGACTCTTTGACAACATGTTTGAGGACTTGGAGAAGATGTTCTCCTTCAACTCGCAGGCTTCCAGCACTGGGAGCAGGTTTCAGGGCTCGGCCAAGCAGCACTGCAGGACAGTGACTCAGCGTCGGGGGAACATGGTGACCACCTTTACCGACTGCTCCTGAAATGACAAAAAAGACGCGCTGCAGAGCCACTCAGGACCTTTTAATTTAATATTTTTTTAGTTGCTGTTTTGAAATTGAACGCTAACTTGAAGAGAAATTGTTGTCTTTGAAATTCTCTGCGTTTTCAACAAATATCCAAGTGGCTTTCAAGCAATAATAATTCGGATACCTCCCCTTTATTTAGCTCTCCTGGTTCTTTGTGTTTTTGTGATGGTACAATCTAATATAAACTCTGGTGTAGCCAAAGTTTAAAAGACGGATTACATTTTTTTAATTTTAAGGTCAGTAAGGTAAACGTCACGTTGCTTCCCATTTAGGCCAAGCTCTCTGTGCTGTGTCAAACCTCTATATTCTCAACAAGAGATGAGTTTGGGCATTTTGAGGAACGTCTGCTGCAGTCGCTTCACGTGTCGTGATGTTTGCCGGCTGGCCTCGATCAACTGTTACCTCATTTTTTGTTTCTTCCTGCAGAGTTGCATCTACCTTCACTCAGTCAGGGCAGGAAATTAACATCAGCTCCATAAGTGCTGGTAATCGGAGCTGCAGGAGACGTGCAATTCCTGTCTGGGCTCCTCCCAGCTAAGCTGAATGGTCTGACGAGTTGTTTCCCAAACTGATCAGAATGTGCAATATTTAGCACCTTTGCTCCTCATGTTGCCTATTTTCAGTGCTGTGCAAATGTCATTGTCGAATGTGTTTTTCTGCGAGTGTGCAGAGTGTTTGCATCATGTTTTGAGTAATTAAAACATTGCAAAAGTATATGTTTGCAAATCTGTCTCTATAAAAAGTTTAGCAGCTGATAGTCTACGCAGCTCCTGTTCAGGAAAGTTCCAGCAAAGTGTGTACTGTATTTTTCGGCGTGTAAGTTGCCTTAGTTTTAGTGTAAAAAAAAAAATAAATTAAAAGCATGAAGAGGAGAAAAGCATGTCACTCTGGCATCATGCTGACCCATCGCGTTTATTATGCATTTATTTAATGGTCAAAGCTTCATTTCACCATGGCGGTATCCATCCGGAGCTGCTAGCTCTCCAGCATTCCTCCACCTGCACCAGCTCAGTGAAGCCAGCGTACATGGGAGGACTCTGTTGCAGTTCTTAGAAATTTAAAGCGTCAGTCAAAAATTGCATCATGAATATGGAAAAAAAAAATTAGGGATGCACAATATTATCGGCATGTTGTATCGGCTGATATTAGCGATAAAGTTAAATATTGGCCATTCCATCGAAATAACTCACAATATAAACGGCTTATATACATGTACATGTATGTATGTATATATGTAAAAGGCTGTTTTTAAGGATGCCTGCAGCGCCAAAACAGCGTTAAGACGTCACGTGCACCACTGAGTTTAGATTTGTGAAAATGTACAAATTTGCACTATTTGACATTTAAACAGTCCAAGCTGAAGTGTTACATCATTTTCAGCACCTTTTTGGCATCTGCATTTAGTAGCAGGTCAATCAGACAAACACCATGCAGAACAATGTAATACAGTATTTTAATTCCACAGCAGAGAAAGATATGTAGTCTCTGTAAGTAAGTCTAGGGGGAAAAATTATCGGTATTTATATTGTTATCAGCCAAATAAGTTTTAACATATCGGATATTGGCCAAAAATTCAATATCAAGCATCCCTTAAAAAAAAAAAAAAAGTTGCAGGACTGATAAATCTATGCAAAAAACATGCGACTTATTCACCAGAAAATACGGTATTTTCTCAAAACCGAGCATGATGAGAATCTGGATTAAGAACATCCTTTGCTGTTCAAGTGAATAAATTTACAATTACAGCCAAGAAACCACAACCACAGTTTGGATTCACAAAGTCACTGCTGTGAGTTTACAACTGCTGGAGCTCAAGATGGCTGCCACAGCACAAACTGCTCCAATATTTTATAAATATTGGGCTATTTACAACAGAATGCTCACTATCTTTAAACACTTATCACTTCCACTCAGAGAACGTGTTAAAAGGCTCCACTGTTCAGACATTTTAATTGCATCAACCACAGATGATAAAACAATCAGAAGGAAGTGAGCATGACAAAGAGGAAGATTGTACTGGTCTGAAAGCTGCCCAGCTGCTCGCTCACGAGTTCCCACCAAAAACCACAAAATCTGAGCAAACGCTGAAAAAATACAAAACATCAGAGAAACTGCTGCTCAACGGAAAATCTTAGTCCATAAATTAGAAATGAAAGCTAGACTTTTTCTCATGCCAGCTCAGATTTTCAGCTAAATATTTTAATCATGTTGTCGACCAAACAGGGATGAAAAATATTTCATCAGTAAGCTATAACAAAAACACCATAACTAAAGTTAAAACTTATAGTTGCACAACTAAATGTATTTGTTTTCTATCATTTTAATGCAATCATACATATAAAAAAAAAAATAGAAATTTGTGAAAAAGTTTATTATATTTTTTTGTTTGTCACCTCAGGAAGCGAAACTCATATTTTATATAGATCCATTAAACAGTGAAACATGTCAGGCCTTTATTTTTTCTAATTTTGATGATTATGGCTAAACAACCAAAACTCAAGTGTCTCAGAAAATTAAGATTATTGTGATAAAGTTCCATTTTGGGAACTCGTACACACAGTGCACAGACAAATCCTAGACATGTCAGGCTACTCCTGGACCAGAGAGGTCAGAAGCATCTTACCTGGACTGAGGACTTCAGGAAACCCAGTGGACCAGCACCAGCAGAGGACATGGCACCAAACATCACTGACTGTCTTCAGGAAACGCAGCTCCTCTCGCATGATGTGAACTGAATGACTCATAGTGGTCTTTAACCTTTAACCACTCGTCAATCAAACTTACCGGGTTTGTCAGATGTGCTATTACAGCTGGTTTATGGAGCTTTTGACCAAGACTTGTGTATTTTTCTGTAGATTACAGAAAAAAAAGTATTAATGTAATTTACAACGTGTTGTAAAAGATATTCTAATTTTGAAAATGTATTGCATTTGTTAACATTTGTTTTTGTGGTTCCCAGGTGTGGCGTTCTATCCATGGCGAGAGGGGCATGTGATCTGAAAGCAGACTTCACATTTCATTACTTTATACTTTTCCAAATGGAAATTAAGCTCCAACCATAAAAGAAAAAAAAAAAAACTCGTCTAAGTAGACCTTCACCAATTCCACGTTTGCTTGGGGACTCCAATCCTACATCCCCGCTGAAACATTCCACATCCACAAGTCGCTCAGGAATGTTATTTCATAAGAAACAATCTTATTTATAAAAGGGTTTCTCCTAATGAGCCCCATCTTCTAGAAGATCCTACAATTTCTGCCGTCATACAAAAATATAAACACAAGAAAACCAACACAGTCCTAATGGATATTTTTTCTTAAATTATGTATTTTAAATAACCTTAAGCATGACTTGCAAGCACAAATTTGATACTTGATTTTGTTCTGTGACTAAAAGAACAAAGCGTAAACTCGTGCACAAGATGATACTAATAGGTCACTTGATAGCAGCAGCTCAAACAGTGCACGTTGAAAACACAAAATTCACGTCATTTGAAAGGACACAAAACAACGTATTAGACGGCAGAATAAAAACACAAACATATGAAACCATTGGAAATTATTCACATTGTGGTTTATTTTATTGGGATGAAGCACCAAAAATGTGACCATCTTCACAGTGGCTCTTTGTCTTATCCAGGTTCTCATGAGGTTCCACCAGAGGAACGTGTAGGTCATCGCAAAGTGCACATCTCTTCGTATCAAGGAAAACCTCCAGGCAGGATGATCTCACCAGCTTTAAGAGGCTGATTCCTCTCCAACGTTGGGCGAAGCATCCTAACGAACCACTTTTATATGACGTACTAACCAAAGCTGCACTGTTCCAGCTTGGACACTTTAGGAAAGATGATTCAACATCCGTTATCAAATGACTAAATGATCCATTTGCATCTGTTGGAAAAAAAGTACCACAAACATAGGAGTGAAACTAGAACCGTTTCCTCTTAGCATGAAGGTTCCAGGAACAAACTCTTGGCCCAAATATTCAAAAGTTGAACCGATGCAGGTTCAAACTGTCCATAAGGACGAGTGGGATCAGAGTCCTGACCTGTCCAGGATGGAAGGGACATAAAAGGTCTTATGATTCAGCTGTAGATGAAACAGTGTCAGCTCTATATCAACGATCATGCTCAGTAACAGGTTAAAAAAAAAAAAAAAAAAAAAAAAAAAAAAAAAAAATGTAAGTCAGGT
>JARVGS010000814.1:8797964-8808848 GCA_031762315.1 Hypsolebias antenori | reverse complement strand
ACTACTTGTACTAATATTCCTACTTCGCAGTTTTTCACTTATAAGATAAGATAGGACTTTATTGTGGCTCTTCAGGGTACGGATCTCCCCCGATAGATGAGTGACTACTGTAATAGTAACATTTGTGAGGGTTTTATTTATTTTGCAAGGGATCTCATGCATCATTGTTTTGAAGTGTGCTCCTGAAAATTGCTGGTTTTGCACCTTCACCTTTACATCACAAACATGTTTGGGATAACCTGCCTCTAAAATGAGCATGCAAAATGTAAGGGCATTTGGCCCAACATAGGACCCTTGAGCAAACCCCCACCCCCCTCCCCACACACACACAGTTCCCCCAGATGGATGACATGGCAGCCCTCTGTTCCACACATGGACAGTAGTGGCTTGGTGGTTGTTGGTTGTCTCATGAAAGGCATTTGGTGTAAAAACGAGTTGTTCAGTGTGACAACCCATGAAGAACGGAGCAACCAAAAGAATAAACCTTAAGATGCAACAAAGTGTCAATCATGACCACTTGTGAGTAAAAAAACAAACAAACAAAAAAAACAACGCTAATAAAGACCAAATATATTTTTGTGATGACACTCATGGATAATAAGCTCATTTGCTATGTCAAAAATGGGTGTAGGACATGACTGTGTCTCAACTTCTAGATCTCCCTGCTCAGCATCGGTATGTGTAGGAGGTGTGAAAAAGGTGTGGCAGTGAATTTCTTGGTGGTACTCCCTGCTATCGGTCAACGTACATGACCAGATCAGATAAAAGTTTAACTCCCATTTGATTTGATTCATTTTCCAGGAACTTGAGATCCAGGCCCGAGCACACGGACTGCCAAACATGACCAACACTCTGGGGACAGTGGAACTTTCCTCCCACCTCCTCAAACAACAGCAGCAGCAGCAGCAATCTCCACCCCAGGTGCAGCAACCACAGCAGCTCCCTCTCTACCAGGATGACCCCAACAGTGACTACCTCCAGAGGATAGCTGTGTTGACTGGAGTGCCATCCATTGTCACTGCAAGTGGCCCCCAGGATCACACCCAAGGGGCAGATGCCGGAAGCACATTCTCTGATCCGCTCTCCCATTTCACAGACTTCTTCACCTCCACGCTCAAGGAAGAGAACCAGCTGAATGAGATCCTGATGGATGACCCGCTCTCACCATTTGGCACCGATCCGCTCCTCTCAGCAAGTTCCCCGGGAGACGTATCCAAGGACAGCAGCCGCAGGAGCAGCTTCAGCTCAGCTGAGGGCGATGACCTATAAAGGTGTGCCTGCTCATAGGAAACCTTAAGACTGCACAGCTTTGATCACCCCAGCTGGTGAAGGGTGCACACAGAACCTTGAAAGAACTGATGAACTGGGGATATCTAGTTGTGACCAATACCAGCCTTACAAATAATTTAAATGACAGCTCACCAACTCTGCAGTACTCCTGAGAGTACCTTTTCTGACTAATCTGTTCGACGGTCGCAGAAGTTGATCCTTTGATTGGAACCAGACCCATCCCATGAACTTTTATTACAGACAATCTGCTTTCTCGTGGAGCAGACTTGTAAAAAAGGGAGACATTTATCAATATGTAACGATGATGCCTGCTGTCTTTTAAGACTACACTGTGGTGGCTTTACACTGTAACATATGCAACATAATGACTGAACACTGTACTTTTTTAGATGTATGCATTGTATGAGGAGCCTTGTTATAACTTTCAAACATGTCCCTGATGTACTCACCTCAGTACTTAACATGTCTTTAACTTTGTGCCTTTCCAAACTTTTTTTTTATTAAGACTGGTTGTATTTATGTTTTAATCCATGTATTCATGAAAAAAATACATTATGTAAACAATCAAATCCACTATCAGCTATTATAATATCATTTTATTCTTAATAGAAATGGGAAAACTATAAAAAAAACTACTTACCTACCATTCCTTAAAGGAATGCAAACTGCATTTTAATGAGGATTTGTTTTGGTCAAGACTTGAAACAACATTAAGCACAACCTCATGCTATATCGATGTCAAACTCACAAAATGTGTTGTGAATGATCAGCTACTATCACAGCAAATTTTAGCTCAATATTTGTAACGTTTAAGGAGTTATAGTAATTTTTTAGGTTACCGTACTTGCCGCCGTACACGCCACACCGCCGTATAAGTCGCGTCAGTCCAAATATGCCTAATAAAGTGGAAAAAAAAAATATATATATCGCTTCGCCGTATAAGTCGCATCTATTTTCATCGCTGATGCGTCACGTTTGTTATGCGTCACCACTGACCACCTGGAAACGTGGGTCGGTGTTGTGCCAAAAATCGATTGGCTGCCAAATGGGTGCATGGGAGGACTTTAACAAGAATTTTACAAGATTAACACTTAAAAACAATTATTTGTTTGTTCAACGTTATAGCAAAGGTGTGTCTCAGTTGAACTTTTCCTTAATAAATGCACTTGGACGATCAAATCAGCTGCACTTCGCCTGGGCGGCACGGTGAATGCAGCTGATTTGATGTTTGCTCCAGGAGTTCCAGAGCAAGACGAAGTTGGCTTGTATGGCAAGCCAAGTGTCTCATTAATAGCCATGTTTACCTATTAATGATACATTTGGCTTGCCATATTACTTGAGGGCCATCTAGTGGCTGAAAATGGTAATGTTCAATATTTGCCATGTCAGAATGAATGAAATCGTCTGATCTCAGCCAAAAATTGGGTTATGAATATGGGAAAAACACATATATTAGTTGCCTCGGTGTGTAAGTCGCAGGACGTGCAAATTTATGCAAAAATTGTGCCACTTACTCGACAAAAACTATGATACTTTAGTTCATTTGGCTGTGGCAGCCATCTTGAATCCGGATGAGTTCAAAAGTTAATCAGCTTCCACCCGTTCTTCCAATGATTTCTTCCTGCAGTTTCATTAAGATTCATTCAGTGAATTATGAAATACTTTGATACCAATTAGACAAAAGCAAAAACATGATCACTCCACCTTTTTCACTTATTTTTTTTTTGCATTCGGCGATAATGAATGCTTGTAGGATAAAACCCAAGAAGTTTTATGGTGGAAGGTGAAGGGTTGGCTTGGAAGGTGGCTGATTGGAAATGAGTGGCAGAAAGGAAGGAAAAGAGAGAAGGGAAATTGGATAATAAAGACAAGTAGAGGAGGAGTGATAAATCTGATGAGTCCACTGTGAGTTGATGAGCCCTTGAGGATGAATAATGGCAACAGATAAGGAGTTGCCATGAGTGCTATTAGCCGCCAGCTAAGAAAGTTTCCTTTGAGGAAGGAAAGATAAGATGTACTCTTCTCTTCAGAAACACTGCGGTCACAAACTATTTGTCATATCTGATAGTTATTTCAAGGTTTGTTTGTGACAAAACTTGAATTGAATAGCTGTGTCTGGATACATCAAGATCTTTTTTTATTAATATATCTTGAACCTATTGAAAAACCAACAGAAAGGGGTAGTCTAAAAAAACAACAACATTCCAGTTCTTCCTGAACTGGCTTTTCACCAAAATCTCTCTGAACTGATGTTTCAGAGAATTAACAATGTTGCTGTGGGAAAACAAAATATTCAAGTCGCCAATAAACCTGAGCAGATCAATAATTAGAGTCCATTTAGAAAGATGTCAGTGATTTTTCAGGATAATTGGCCAAAGCAGTTTGAAAGGATAATACTGGGTTTCATTACATTAAATCAAGGAAACAATCCGAGTACAACGTATAGAATATTTCAAAATGTTGACTATAAATATTGATTCTTTTATTCACACTTTATCCCTTAATAGCCTTTCTTGTGGTGCTTAACTGGATAAAACACACAATTCAATTATGTGTGTTTATAATGATGAATCTCAACATCAGAGTCATAATCTTAATATAAACGCTGAAAACAATTTTAATTTAAAGCCACAGGATTCCTTGAAACAGTTCACATCGCCTACCTTTCATGTAAGAGTTTAAAATGAAAATCACCTTCTAATAGAAAAAGGGACATAATTGTTGTAATTTATCTCTTAATCAGCTAGTGCTAGGAGTTTCAGCTTGGGATGTCTATTGGCTATTAAACCAAATTTTTGCTCAACATTTGTAAAACTCATTGAGTTACAGCCCTTTTTAGAGACATTTCAGGTTAAGATCATTTGGCTCTGGCAGCCATCTTGAATCAGTCAGTGGACTCTGAACATTTATCAGTTTTAGATGTTCATCTGAGTTTCCCAAAACAAAAGGTGCAAAAATAAAACAAAATAAAATAAAAATAATAATAATAATACAGTAAACCATGAAACCAACTTGTTTTTTTGTAATCAAAAGCCGCCACAAGGAATATTAAGTCCATAGATTTGTAAATTTCAAAGAAAATCAGAGAAGTGAGGCAACAGTGATCCGAGCAAGTGACTTTTTAGTTGTCTGTTTCGGGAAAACAGATCATTTGTAATTTAGGGACATTTTAACCACACTTACTTTTATAAGAACACAATAAAATTAAAGCTTCCCACATTTTTGGCCAAAGCAAATAACTATGACTGTAGCAAACCAAATAAATATACAAAACAAACAAAAAAATAAAAGCTGCTGTACTATATTTGCAACAGCAGGTGGCAGTATTGAGCTGTGATTTAATACAACAGTTGCAGCAAAAATTAATGTAAAGACGGACCACGACCAAAAAAAAAAAAACCCTCTAATTTTAAGCTAGCTCATAAAATAATATGCCTTTCAGTAAATTACCATGCTCGTGTACAGGACCTGCACACATTGGCAGTGTACCTTGGCAGTATTTTATGAGCTAAAGTTCATGGCACTTTACCTCCCAGTATAAACTGACAAATCTAAAGAAGGCAAGCGATGTCGTGAACCTCACAGCAGAGTCGTTCTGTCACCAAAACAACGTTGTCAGACCTCCTGCCACCCACCAACACTGACACCACCACTGAGCGGGAGAAGCTGTCACCTGTGCAGATGCCACGGCTGCCAGCGTGCTACAATGCACTCACCTGTCGAGCCTGCCATTGGCAACTCTTAATCACCTCCCGCTGAGGTGACTCACACACACTCACACACACACACACACACACGCGTACTCAGTGCCCTGCACATTCACGAACACAAACAAGCCTAATCAAATGTGCTTGTGTGCAAACACAAATGTGCACACGCAAGCAGAAACTGAAACACACACATGCATGCACAGGTTTGTGTCTCATTGCACTCTGTTGCCACATATACGAGGCAGAGTGTTGGGGAGGGTGGGGGGTGGATAACCACCTAAAAGCCCTTATCAGGATTTGGACTGTGACAAGACTTGTGCACAAAATAGGTGAAATTTGAGCGGGAATAACAATATGACAGCTGGCAGAGAGGCACCAAACATCAAGTGTCATATCTATTTTCAGCTGTGACTCAGAGCTGTGTGACAAACAACACGATGCTGCTTCTCAATCAGTCAGCCCATCTACTGGAAACGTGGCAAACTAGGGCCCCGAGATGAGCTTTTCCCTTCAGGAAAAATAAGAAACGATCTTACGTTATGGTCAAAATTAAAGGCGGAGTTATAAACTTCCCTAAAGTCTGAGCATTGCGTTTAAAGCTCAGGAACTTATCATGCTTCCTTTCCCGGTGAGCCGCTGTAATCTGTTCCACGATTCTGACCTCAGCCTTGCTTTTTGTTAAGGACCACACCCTGACCAGGCTCTGAAAATACTCCCACGTCACTCACCCAGCAAAGCATTAACAATGGCACGAGAAAAAAAAAAAAAAAAGATGCTATAAAATTAATGCTATTTCCAGAGTATTTTTTTTATGAATCGAGCCAGATGCCGAAAGCATAACTTCAAACAAATTGACTTCCAATTATTGGTGCCGCACACCACTTCCAGATGTGCAACAGATGGAAGCTGGAGGCGACCGAAAGGTGTCTTTAGTCCCGAGCTTCGTGTTTTTCTGCAGTAAAACAGCCATACAGTTGTATGTGTTTTAAATCAGACCGGGCTGTGGGCTGGAGGTGAGGGGAAGGACAAGAGGATGGCGAAAGGGGAAAAAAAAAAAAAAAAATCAACAAAGAAGGAAAGCACATCATCAGGAAAATGTAAATCTGTCCAGCACAGAAAGTGGAGAGCCATATGTAGCTTAAATACAGCTTGATTATTATGGAAATGTAGATGAGATCCTAGGACTGAAAGCTGGAGATGTTTTAAGGGGTGGGGGGGGTGGGGTGGAGTTCGAAAATGTAAATGTAAATGTGATCTCTGCTGTATCTTCCAGTGTTGGGATTAAAGGGTAAAAAGGAACTATTTGGGGCTTGCTTTTTCTTCTTGAAGCTTTCAATATCCTTGCAAGCGCAAAGAACATGTGATATGATGTGAAGATATTCCCAATACTTAGTTTTCTATACTAGAAAGTGAGTTGTAAGAAGAGTTTCACTCTGTTAATAAAGTCTCTTCTTAAAAACTTTAAATATTTTAGCCATAAAAGTAAAAAAAAAAAAAAAAAAGGTGATTTAAAGTGAGAAAAGTAGCTGAGCTTGGATTTATTTTCACTGTAGAGGAAACTAGTAGGCTATCCAAGAGTAGAACAGTGTCCTGAGTGGGTCATGGCTCAGTCTGATCCCATTATTAGCCCAGACTCAGGACCTGGGGGAGAAAAAAATGGCTGTGCATTCTTTCCCAAGACCACGGTGAGACAGTCTACCGGGGTCATATATTCACTCGCAGTCTTCTTGGGCACCACAGGTCTTATTCCTCTGATCTTCAGAGACCACAAACTTCTGCTCCTCGTCTTTTTATTTTTTTTTTATTTTTATTCTCTGCCGATTCAAATACACTGGAGAGCAGGGAGCATTTGGTTCTGCTATCACACCTCCGCAGTGCAGACGATTCCCCTGCTCCGCCAGGGTTGTATGCTAATCGAAGAAGCAACCCCTTCGCCCCATCGCCACCCCTTTAGCGACACTTTACCCTTGTGTAATTTGGATAACCTTGGGCTGGATGGGAAGCAGCTGAAGAGAGGTCCTCGAATGATTTGTAATTTTGAATCCCAGTGCCACCAAAGAGCCACAAACAGGTAACCTTCTGCTTCAAAATAAAATATAGCCCCTAGCATTGCTTAAAGAAATGTATATTCCCCACCACCTTGCATGCCAGAGTTTTGAACTGAGATCATCTTATGCTGAGAAATGACAAGTTCTGAAAGACTCTCAGCAACAACAACATCAATTTTAACGTCATCATCTGTAAAAGTGCATTATAGCCATTTTTTGTGTTTTCTAGGGTCAGTTGGCTGTGGTGGCCCTCTTGAATCAAGTTGACACCAAACGTTAATCAGTTATAGAGGCACATACAATCATTTCCTAAAACAATAACTTTAGGTGATGGTAAATCAATTCAAAACATTGAATCAAGCTTTCAAAGTGGTCAACACCCCATCTTTTCATCTTGAACCATTTGTTTCCTCATGGCTGGATTCAAGTTGGGGTAAATGTCAGAATCCAGAAGGTTTTTATGGAGAGCATCGTCATTAGCAGGGAACTATAACGGTGCTGCCTTTTGGGCATCTCGTTTGCATTATTCATTCCCCTTTTCTCTCTTACACCTACTGTTTGTTTGCTTCCCCAAACCCCCACACCACCATCTCAACACAAGTCAGGTGCTGGGCCTTATAGGAGCTCAACTCATCTATTATAGATGGGTAATTGGGTATTAAATGCAGGCCTGACCCTATTAGACCTATTACCTATGTGTGACACACCAGTGTGGCTGGCAAGTGTCTGTCCTTTTCCATATTCTAAAAGATCTGACTATTCCCTGTCGAGGACGTGAGGCTGCTTTGGCATGAATAAGTGTCAGCAAGGGCGAGGATGTTGAAAAACTGAGTGGGAAAAAATGGATTGAGACAGGCAAAAGAGAAAGATGATGAAAAATAAAGTCAATGCCTGTGCGTCTGCCACCGGCCAGAGAAGTACATCACCTTCTCCTCCAAGGCTCGAAGGAGGCAAAGACAAAGGGCGTGCTATAAAGACGCTTTGCCTCTCATTACACCGACTCCTAATCTACCTCTGCTCGATCCCCGGCAATCCCTGCTGCGGGCGTTTGGAGGCTAAAGCTTCAAACCAGGCAGTTTGTCCAAAGCGGATTCATTACCTTAAATAGGACTACCAATGAGGCTGGTAAAATGTCACATTTTACTAACCTTAAACAGCAGCCAGAGAGCTGAGCTCAGCTGACACCAGAGGTCAGCATTGCCACAGATTTCACATGACGTTGGTTCACTTGCAAACAACAGTGAGACGCAGATGTCACAGAGGAGAGACGGGCAAAATAATTCAGGTAATAGAAATGAAATGATTATGTTCAGTTAATTACTCAGTAGCTAATGCAAATCACTTC
The DNA here is from genome assembly GCA_031762315.1 of Hypsolebias antenori. Classification (NCBI taxonomy): domain Eukaryota; kingdom Metazoa; phylum Chordata; class Actinopteri; order Cyprinodontiformes; family Rivulidae; genus Hypsolebias; species Hypsolebias antenori. The sequence goes on along the minus strand of JARVGS010000814.1, from coordinate 8,800,455 downwards.
ACCTATATCAAAACAAGTATTTCTGATTCAGTGGGAAGATAGTTGGCCAACATGCACTTGAATCAGTCAGATCAGGGTAATGGATTAGACCCATGCGGTAACAGAAATAAATGTGCTGTCCGACTTTGCACGCAGGATCGATTATAACGCAACGGATGGTTCAGAGGGGCAGGGAGATGGAGACAACATACTTATGTGTCACGTTCTGAATCCTCCACAACGCCAGAGTACCACTTTTTCAAATGACAGTTGTGCTAAATAAGTTATTCTTCAAGGAAAACAGAGCTCTCTTTCCTTTCTCTGCGAGTCATAATACTTACTGAGACGTCTGTACAACATCACAGCCAGGAAGAAAGGGGGTGGAGGGGAGTTCCGCCGTGCTGTGGCACGATGAAGCGATCTGGTGATGGCATGTCACCGGTTATTGGCTGGGCTGAGAGTGATTAACATGGGGTGTTAATTAGCGGGTCGTCGTGAGCGGGTGCGTGGCTACGACGCCACGGCTCGAGAACGGCTCAGTCGCACGCAAACACACACACACACCGCTCAGGCCTTCTCACACAATTAAAATGGATTTGACAATTAGCGCAAGCTAAAAATGCTTTCATACTTTTAATTTAAAAGCACATATGAAAAAGGGAATTTCTATTGAAACACACTTGGACAATATGCTCAAGAGAATGTCTAAAGTATGAGTTTTAATACTACAGGAGCTGCACTGATTTATGAGAAGGATCAATCATGTTTGGTAAACAATGAATAAAGCAGTTTTTGTTTTTAGGAAAAATATATATTTGACGTACTAACACAAAAAATATGTTTTTCTTTTTCATCAAAAGGTTAAAAAAAATCAAGACTATTAATGGTGAAAAATCAATAAGAATATTTTTGCTCATTTTTACCAGGAGAAATTCCAGCGGTAGGTTTGTGGTAATTCTGCCGAGATGATTAAAGGACTGAGAGGAGAGTGACGGAACGACCGAGGGAGTCGAGAAGAGGAGGGAGAGGCAGCGAACAAGTTGAGCTCTTTCAGCCAACCGATTAGCCAGCTGCGCTCCACTCTCACGACGAAGGCGCAGCCACAACTTCAATGGGCTTATCTGTTGTTGGGTAAATAACGCTGCAGCTGACAGTGGCCTCATCATCCCTGTAGCTAATGCTGCGCTGGGATTAGCTCCCTCAAATCAAAGCTTGCCACTGAGCGGGGAAAAGCTGCAAGCAGTTTACAGTTACCTCCGCCCCGAGTGGAACAAATAAAATGCAATTAAGGAGGGAAGAGGGCATGCAGGAGGAGTAGTTAGACATGGATGCACATGTGCTAACATCTGTAAACACATGCTTTACCGATGCAAATGCTTCTTTGTTAAATACTCAGCTTCTTAATACCCAGAGAGAGTAAAATACCCCCTTTTTGCTTATTACAGAATTTGTCATGTTCAGTTCGAGCTGTCAGAGCTAGAACAGTGTGCGCTAATGTGTGTAATCTGCTTTGCAACACATCAATTATGATGGATATTGCTCCACCGCCATGCTTCCAGGGTTTTTCCACAAGCCTGCAGGGGAATCCGTTTTTACTTGTTAAGCAACCTGTTTAGTAAATGATGCACTTTGAGCCTGGCTGGTGTATAATGTGTGCGCTACAGTAAAGCTGTTGCTTTGGTGTGTGAGATCAAACCCTCTGGATTAAAAAAAAATACATGCAACAAACTTACGAGCAGCAGGGAATTCAATTATGAAGGCACAGTTGGAAACCCTGAGAAACCTACAGAATCCATAAGTAAGAGCAATAAATATTGTCAATGACTGGTTAAAGTACTTCCAGAAACGTCTGGGCTAACAAGGAGGCAAAAGGTAAATATTTAGATCTTACGCTGTGTCAGAGAAAATTAATATTTTTCCAAATTCCTTTTTTCCATTTCTGGGAGGGATGTTCTGGGGCGTGCATAGCTGTAACTCATCTCCCTCTACAACTCTTTCCTTTACCTTTCTTTCTGCTCTTAGGCAACCTCAGCTCACAAAACCTCCGCTTCTCGCCTTGTAATTTATGTTTCTCGACCTCACACTTGATCCAGAACAGGGCAGTGGAAAACACAGAAAAGAGCAGCACAGATCTGATGTGCTCCAAAACCACTGGGTGATGTTTTTCTTCTTCTGCACAGCGTAGATTTAAATAATTCCTAACTTTTGCTTGGCTTTTCGTTTGTCCGTAGCAAACATCCAAAACCTAATCCGTAGGTTTAACGGTGTCTCCTTTTTTGCTGAGGCACATACTGGCAAAACTCACAGGTGCTTCAAGGACTTCTCAGATTGGGAAAAGGCTTGGCTAAGCTCTCGGCCACCCTGCAACTCTGCACTCTGCTCAACCGGAGTACTTCTCCACAGCAGTGATGAAGAAAGTCAAACACTGTACTTAAGTAAAAGTACAAATAAACAGACAAAAATGTACTCTAGTAAAAGTAGAAGTACCACATTAATGTTTTTACTTAAGTAA
>JARVGS010000814.1:8753025-8766278 GCA_031762315.1 Hypsolebias antenori | reverse complement strand
CGGGGCAAAAAGTGTGTGTGCTGGGTGAGTGGGGTCCTTCATGATGCAGGTGGCCCTCTTCCTGCATCTGGAGGTGTGGATGTCTGTGATGGTGGGGAAGCTGACCCTAATAGACATTGGCCAACACAACTGTGTCGATAACCTGGTCGTTTTTATGGTTATTGAACAAAAATTCGGTATAACAGCCGAGAGTCTTCCACAACACATGCTGAGTCCCATCGTGCGTGAGTGTTGGACAAAAACAGCCACAACATAATTTATAATGATCTCAGTCTTCCATTCCTTCAAGGAATGCTAGGCCTGTAATAAAAAATAAAATAAATTAAAAAATCACTGATTTTATTTGTATCCCCCCCAAACAGCTGCAACCCACACCCCAAAAAACACAAAGCGGTGAAAGTGACTCGCATAAAATCTAAATTTTATGCAAATGCATGACAAAGTGATGAGGTGACAGGAGGCTGTCTGACAACAAGTGAGACGACTCTCGTCTGTGAAGGCCCATTGCAGCATGTCACTGGTGAAAATGGCACTAAAATATGGAGCGCTAATTTAGGGCCTGACACGTTTCAGTGTCTAATTTTCTTATTGCTACACATAACAATCAGAAGGTTGTAGATATGTTTTACACTCACTCCTTTGGGGGACTAATCAGTAGTTTCTCACCTTGTGTATATATGGAGGGCAGCTGAGCGAACCTTAGATATGCAAATATATATATATTTTTTTATATGAAATCGTATTTTATTTAAAAGCAAAAGGTCACACAGATCATTTAAATGTTAGCAGTAGCAAAGGTTGTGTTTTTATTAGTCATTCTTAGCTGACATATGAAGGAGTTAGATGCTGAGGATAAAAATTTTTTAAAATAAAATAAAAATTGACCGTCAAAATCTCAGATCATGTTTGGAAAATGCTTCATACTGTCAAACGGAGCGCAGCTTCAAGGTCTGTAAACATGGCTGAAAACGTAAACAAGTCAATAAGCAACTGTCAGACACATAAGAGCACCCACAGGGTTCTTGATCCTCTGGAGAAAATCTCAACTTCTATGCAGTCGGCCAAAACAAAAACACCTCCCTCTACAGACCCCTTCCGAAGTCTGCATCTCTAATGCATGAGTCCATCATCAGGCATTGTGGAGGAGTCCTGCATCAGCCAACAAGGAGTTCAATAAAATAAGGCAGTGTGGCGTTCAAAGCCAAGCCAAACGCTCCTGACGTGGGAGGGGAGAGGGAAGGACGTGCAGTTTTTGTCAGATTGTGGCAAAAACCAGTGAGAAGATTGTGTGAAAGTAAAGATAGAAAGAACCTGTTAGGTGGAATGTTGCTACTTTAGAGTGAGAAGGACCTTTTACCGAGTTCTGGCTGCAGTGATCCAGTAAATTGTTTCTGGGGTCTTTTCTGAAGACTACAATTATTTTAAGACTGTGATTTAGGGAATAAGTCTGAGGACACATTTAGCAGTGTTCCCTAAGTCTAACAAAGTAAAGTCAGGTCCTCTGGATGGATTCTTCTTGTTGAAACGTTCGTCTTTTATCCAAAAGACTTCTTCAGTCTGAGGAGCTGCAACAAACTCAGTCTTATAAATAGCCCTTTCTCATAGTGGATCAACCAGTTTGCTGCCGACAGCCAAAACTAGCCCAATGATAAAGGAGGACCATCAGCCTAACGACTGATAGTTAATGTGCTGATGGTTGCTTGCAGTTCACAGAGGGCTGAGTGATAACAGCGATAACAGAACTGTAAAAAAGGGGACAGTTGAACACGGAGGCCTCCAATCCTGTTAAATGATGGACAGTGTCTCTTCACAAAGATGGCCTCCTTTACTCCTCTCTCAAACCAACGTTCCTCTCTATCAAGGATGTGCGCATCTTCAGCCCTGAAAGCGTTCCCTAAGATTTTCTAATAAAACCTCAACAACAAAACAGCACAGGAATGTGGCTTAAACGTCGTCAAAATGTCCTAACTTTTTGACTGCAGGAACATTTTCTTGTGACTGTAAATCACCAACAAGCACAACTATAAGAGCAAAACTACATCTTGATCTGCTGCTCAAGAAGCATCACTGATCGACTTGGTTTGATGTATGTTTTGCATCAAACTACTCAATGATACCAAACTTAAATCATACCAACCAACAGAAAGACATAAAAGGATAGTAGTTAATTAACTTTTAAACTTCTGCAAATGTTCAAGATGCATCGTAAATAATGCAAGCGTGTCATGTTTAATCTGTTAGTGTAACTAAAGCTATAAACTTTAATAAGACAAACTCTATTTTTTGGTCTCACTGTAGACAGGGTTGGCTGAAGAATTGCATGAAAACATGTAAATATGTCATTTTTAAGAAGCTCCTAGTGTTTTTTTCTGAACCTACTGGTTCATAAAGCCTTTTGGAGAAAACAAAAATGTAAGAAACTTTTCATGTTTGCTGGTTTTACTTTGATTGCTATGGGTTTTAATTTTCCAGAGAGTCACGTGCCAGTGTACACTCTTTGGGTTACACTTTATAAAGTTATGCAATAATTATTACATAAGAAGACTAAACAGAACAAATACAGTACAGAAAAAAAAAACATTTTCAGGTATTTAATTGCATAATTAGCTTCACCATAAAGATTAGATAAAAGTTATTTTTGAATGTCTAGCCTTCATCCCACCTCCTTATAGAAAAGAACAGCCACCAAAATGCAAAAGCTAGGGGATAATAGTTTGGTCTGTGTTTTTGTGTTCCCCCTCTCTGTATATTAAAATATCTAATAGACTAACGGTAAAATTAAATAAAACGTTTAAAGTAAAACTTTCTGATGGACGCACATCTACAACTGATCACCGCAATCCAATTTAAGATGGCAGCCATAGTTAATCGACCTTAGCGAACCCAAAATGGCTTTAACTCAGTTTTACAGCTGCTGAGTTAACTGTTAATGTGGTGCTAGCTGAGAATGATTGAGCACTTTGTCTGCATGACAATATTTTTAAGAATTGACCAAAATGAGTTGTCTGTTACTTGTCAAAACAAATTATCTTAGATTAAAGATTTGTCAAGGAAGGAGGAAAGTGACATGCACTCTACTTTTGTCTTTAATTTGTACACAAACATTTTTTGTAGATTAATGTTTCTTACTGCCGCAATTAAATCAGTTAGTACCAAGCAAGATCTCTCTCAGAATGCTGCTGCAGAGACGTGTGTGGTGCTTTGAAATGTGTCGTAAAGGAGTAGTCAGAGGTTTAAAACATGACACAAACGCCTCCGGACCGAGTCAGATCCAGACCAAGTATTTTATTCTTTTTAAACTTAGTGAACAAGAAAAAGACAAAAGAGTCACGTGTAGTCTGATCTACAGCAGTTCTCCTCCTGGGCTTATCTTAAACCAGAAATAAAGCTGAAGCACCAGAAGACGACCTGCAGGTTCCCTCTCTCTGACATCATGACACTACATGCACTCACAGCTGGACCGGCTGCCATAAAGGATGTGCAACAGACTTTTTTAAATACTATGCACCAATGCAAACTAGAAACATTTGAGTTTTGTTTTAGTACAGTATACCTGTCAATTAGCATGATAATGTTTATTTATTTGTTTATTCTTCTTTCAGCTGCTTCCTTCTTCATTGGTGGCCACAGCAAACTAACTCGCACAAAGACTTGACGACTGTTTTTACGTCAGATACCTGTCCTGACACAACCACAGACCACTGAGCTACCACACCCCTCTGTGTGGAGCATCTGCCATCTAAGGCACCAAGGGGAGCAAATGTGGGTGGAGACAGGTGTGGGTGCTTCATCTTTCCCAATAACATTTTGATGTTTTCAGTCCAGGGAGTTAAATCAACAACCTTCCAATCACAGCCCTACCTTCTCTAACCTCTGCGCCACCACTCCCCTAATAAGCATGATAATGTACACTGCTGATAATATTTATAAGGGCACTTTTAGGTTACGGGTAATTATGATGTACTTGGACACAGACTTGCTTTCCACCTCCATCCAGATGCCTAATTCATTTACTTACTGTACCAAAGAGTAAACTAAGCACAGTCACAGATGTTCTTATTGAATCAAGCCTGTTGCTGTGAGTCTGTGGTTTTAAGGGATTTACTTGGAAAGAGACAGAAGGAGCAGAGGAGACTGGGCACAGCACACAGTGTGTCTGCAGATCATCATGTATCATAATCATCCACAGCAGAAATTAGAGCAGGGACGTTGAAATTTGCATCATGTCTTGTTTTCCTTGGGCCTCGTGCACCTAATCACCTCAAACGGAACGTGGCTGTCAATCACTGCACGACTCCTGTCCTCAATCTATAAATCTGGGGTCCCTCGAGTAGCGTTGCCTGCTGGACTTAGATTGAGTGCATGCACATACACACACACACACACAACTAAATGAACACACAGGTACAGTTATGCTTATTTTTTTTTGCGTATTTGTTATCAAATTCATGCATAGATCTGCGTGGTTTCGTGAAAACAAGAAGTTCACAGCGAGCGGCTAAAATAAACTTGCTAAATAACATATAAATAATAAATTAACAGATAAATAAAATACAAGCTGGTGTTCTCATAAATTTTAGATGACAAGAGTTCTATTGATTGGGCCGTGTTTGAAACTAAACAGGCTATATCCATAGCCCAGAGCAGTGAACATGCACTCCGTAATAATTATTTATGATATATTTGGAGAAGGGGTCTGCCATGTTTGGCATAATGAGTTGGAGCTGATTGCAGACTGTAATCACCTGGGTTAGCCTTCAGTACTGAACACCAAGGCCAGAGAGAAAACTTACAATTTAGGAATGCAGGCTTTTCTTTGAAAGACAGAGAAAATCCTAGTCAGGTTGGAATATATTCTTAAATGACATAATAAACACATGAAAATAAAGGAGAAATAACTCAGTTAATGTGACCCTGTTTTGTTAAATATTTGTTTTTTTAAGTTCAAACTGCAGTAAGAAGGACTGAAGAAGAATATCTGTTCGGCCATTTCCCTGTTTAGCTTGCATCGAGTCACCCGCCAGTTCATCATATCCTCATGTTGTAGATGGGACCTTGATAAGATCAGCCTTGTCAGAGGACACCATAACCCGCACAATATCTGAACCTGATTTACAAAATTCCCCAGATCTCATTTAGCATGTGAGTTTATGTGGAGATAAGCCTCGTGAAGACGAGATGTGGACCTGGGGGGGTGACAGGTGAAGCACTTCACATTTAACAAGCTTATGTTCCTGTGTGGCCGTACATACAAACAGGACGTAAGTAGCTTGGAAATCAATGGCGTCTACAGCGGGAAAGGAACACAGCCAAACCCCGTCACCCCCACCCCCGCACCTCTTCATGCCTGGCCGAGAAGAGATTAGACACTACTAATCCATGTTTAATATCAAGAAACTGCAATGTACAAGAGGAGAAAGATGAAAACACGAGACCCCCAGAGTTTCCAATTTGAAACAAATCAAAAATTGAACAGTAATAGAACGCTAATCAAGCACTGCTGTTTACTTAGCTGTGATCTCTGACTCCTCGTTTGATGATGTTTTCCCATGACACCTTGGTGCGTATGAATGTTTGTCACGCATGCGCGTGTCTAGATTGCACTGGGCAGTTTTGCTGTGTTGGCTGAGGAGTTTCCTTCACCCAAACAGTCACACCACAGATCACACTCACATGCCTGACTTGTCTGGTAAAAAAAAAAAAAAAAAAAAGAATAAAAAAGCCACATATGTTTATATGAATTTTACAATTTATTAATTTTAGATTGGAGTACATGTACACTGTAGGAATGCACTATATTATCGGCATGGTATTGGCCGACATTAGCGATAAAGTCAAATATCTTAAGTTTAATATCATTCTTAGTTTGTAGCCAGGGCTCTCTTGTAATTGAGTCCTCGAGGCTCAATGAGATTAAACTGCCTAAATAAAGGTTGAATGACTGAATGAATGAATATCGGACATCGGCCGTTCCATCAAAATAACAGATTTAAAAGGCATTCCATCATTCCGTGAAGGAGTACGGTATATCACTTGCTGCCTTGCATGCTTAAGTTTCAAACAGAGCGTGATCTGTTAGCACTCAAAGAATAAGTAGGGGATCACTCTCAGCTACTCCCACATCCAAGTTTAGCTCAGTGCCTATAAATTGAAAGAGTCACAGCCTTTTTATATATTAAAACATGTCTATGGGTTCATGAGATATTTTGCTAACAGACTGACTTTAACATTTATGACAAAACGATGATCTTGTACAAGATGTCAGAAGAGAATCTGCTAGGGATGACCCTCAGCTACTACCACACCAAATTTTAACATGAAACTGACAACGTTTGAGCTGTGTTTGTTTGCTAAAGCTGATTATCTGTGGTGGCCATCTTGAACTGGCCTGACTCTAGAAATTATTCAGATGTAGATGTACACTTAACGATTGCATACCAAGATTTTAATAAAAATATATTCACTTGACAGGCAAACACAAACACATGCACAACATGACCATCCGCCACCATGAAGGAAGGGCAATAAATACGTTTTTCTTAACCAGATGTTCTTACTGGAAGCTAAAAATTACAAATTGCACCTGTAGGGCTCCTAGGTCTAGTTCTTCCCACCTTTACTTAAAAAAAAAATCTAACACTGAACCACAAAAACAAACTTAAGAGGTGGGATATTTTACCATGTGAGCTGGTAAACAACTGGGCACCTTATATGCTAGTAAAAGTAAAAACAAACACATATTACTAACTCATGCTTGTTATATTTGTTAAGCAGCATTTTTAACATGCTGGTAGATTAGTGCCAGCGTCAGTGTGAAAATGACTCAAATTAAACAAATTGATGGTACTATTAATGCCGCGGCTATTTAATGTGCTATTAATGTAAAATGTTAGCAAAATATCTCCTTTAGGAGTGCTTGTTTCTAATATAGAGCCAAGCTTTAGTGGTGTCCGACTCACCAACACACGTTCAAGCAGCCTGAAGAGACACACACGTTCCCACATGAATACACACCAGAGGGGGGAGGAACCTGCAGAGGTCAGTATAGCAACACCAAATGATCAAACAGTTGGACTTTATAAGTGAGTGCACTTCTCTCTGTGCGACCCATAAGTGTGTGACAGTGGACGACTATAGCACAGAGCACGTCACACAAACAAACAAACAAAAAACATGCCACCTTTACAGGAGTTCAGTCAGCTATGTGGCAGAAGAGCCAGACTCCTTCAGTTGGCGCAACAAACATCACTTGTGACACATTTTATTGTGCCTTGCTGTACCTGCTTCCACCTGCTATCAGAGGAGCAGAAACTAAAACAGCTGAAATTATCAACTTCGACTAAAAGCCACGGTGAAGCTTCCTTTGTTAATTAATTCCATGCCTGCCATTCTCGTAAACTCCTAATTTCTAACACATGCTTGTGCACGATATATATATAAAAAAGAAGAACAATGGAAGGCTGCTGATAGGAAGGCAGCGCTGGAGGTAGAAGGGTGGAGGGACGGGGGCTGGAAGTATAAAGAGTTTCCTTTCCTCCACCTTTCTGCTAGTTTTAATTGCAAGGTGCAAAAGTGAAATGGCTGTGCTACATGATAGTGTTAGAGGAAACAGGGGTGTCAATGAGCGAGGCAGGGTAGTGGGAGGAGGAGGAAGGGATGGAGGGGTGAAAAGGGGATGACGGGCAGACAGCAGAGGGGCAGAGGGGTGGATCTGCGACGAGAGGTGTGTGTGCGTCTCGAAGTGACAGATAGAGCCCCCCCAAGGTGCTCTCGAAGAAGCGAAAGATAAAGATTCTCGGGGGAAATTTATCTCATTAGTCTTCAGACACAGTTCAGTAATTCAGCCGGTGTCAAGTTTGTCATGAGATGAAAAACAATTAAAAAAAAAAAAAAAGTAGAAGGTAAATAAAATTTAAAAATCAATCTGATTTGAGGGGTATCAATCACCTGAAAGAAAGGGACGATCTGATTCTAAATCATTGCCGTTTGCTGCCTGTAAGTAATTGCAAACCAAGATACTCATCATCGCCCTCAGTTGATTAAATAAGTTACTTAGAAGTGGAGCATTTTAAACCCAATAGCAGCAACGCTGGTTATCACAGAAGAGCCTACAACAAGATAAACGTGGTATCTGTTGACAGGCTATGCTGTTTACCATTACGGAGTCTAATGCTGAGGTGAATTCAGCGAGCTCTTACAAAAGACAGAGTCTCAACGGTGACACGGGAGATATAGTCCAAGTGAGAAAACACCCCAGTCAGACTGCACAACATATTCATCTTGCCACTATAGAACAGCCTGCAGTTATCTCCCCGTACAAGAGCTTCTCCAGGAACAAAAGGAGTTCTTCCTCAGACAGAAATGCTTGTTTTGGACGTTTTTATTACGCTGTTAGCAGCATCGATTTTTAAGCAACAATAGGAGCTCCTGCTTGCGTGCCACCCCCGAGACAAAGCCAAACCAAGACAAATGAATTCCTTGACACACGATTGTTTAAAATTGCTGCAAGAATAGATCTTGTTTTTTTTTTTTTCTTCTTCTCTTCCTTTCACCTTATGTCGCCTTGACACATCAGCACAGATACAACAAACGTGCCCTTTCGGGGACAGGGACACGCAACTCTGTCAGCAAAGTGCCGTTGCATGTATGAAGAAAACTCAGTCCTTGTTATCTAGCTCATTATATTTTCAGCATCGCAATCAATAATCACAGATTCCTGATTCTTCTTCTCCATTTATGTCTGAAAATTATTGAATAATAAAGACGTTACGAAAGACATCTTCAATATTTCTAAAACTTGTGCTGACTATTAGTGTGAGGGATGATGCTGTTATCTGATGGCCTTTGTCATCTCTTCAGCTTTGCATAGCTAACAAGCCCTTTGCATGTGCAAGCTAGCAGGATGAGTCCTTTCACTCCACTGTCAGTCTGTTTCAGTTTATAATTGCTCCTTGGTGTCTGCATCATCTAGACCAAGATGAAAAAGAGGGAGCAAAGATAAGCTCAAGAGGCGTTCTTGCCCCGTGCTATGATACCATCAACCTCATCAGTCTATAATACCTGCCGCTCTCCATCTCCCTTATTATCCTCATGGGTTAAAGGTCGGGCCATACCCATCCTGAGTGGTCTTTTAACTCTTCTTAACACGACAAATAATGCAGATGACATCAGAGTTGCATCAAAAGGTTGTAGCAAGATCTCTGATTGCATATTTTAGAAAAAAAAAAGGGGGGGGGAAATAGGACCTTCTGCCTCAGTCCTCTCCTTCCCTTATTACAATCACGAGTTGGTTTGACTCGTACACTTTTGCAGAGAGAATAACGGTTTAGTGCTGTGGACAGCTTGGAGATATCCTGAGCAAGTGGTGTTCGAATAAAGGTACAGGTCCCACTTTATGGATGCATTTGCTAATAACACTATGATAAATAAAAAAGGTAGATATGTTAAATTTTGTGTTTGGTTAATGGATACTTGAGGAGCATTGACTGCCAGAGTTGAAGACAAATGTCAAATGGCTGACACATAGACACATTTTTATTTCCATTTTTAGTTTTTGAGATTCAAATTGAATTATTATCCATATACAGTATAATATATGAGACACTGGAAAAAGAAAAAAAAAAAAGCAACAACAGTGATTTGGGACATTTGCGCAGTACAGTCTACTACATTATTAGGGCCAGCCAGTGGCTGACACATAAAGCCAAATCTTTTGTTCATTTACTTTTTGACCTATGAATGTAATAATTTATTATTCATTCACATTCAAAAACTCTATAGTCTACAGGAGTTTGGAAAATACTCTGGATCTAAAACTACAACATGGCAGCACCTGTAAACCAAATCTTGTGGCTTCAATTCCTAACAACAAAAGTATGGTAAGCATGAAAACAACATCTATATTTTGTTTTAATTTGCTTTTATGGTCTACGTTCACAAGTGGTGAACATTGTATGTCCACAAATGTGCATGCCTAAAAAAAATATTTTATCATGCTCATGCCTGGCCAATGCCAAATTTTTTAAGAATGGCAAAAATTGTTCCAAGTAATCGATGAAGTGGTGAATCTATAGAAGAAGGCATTACTTGTGAAATAACTCTGAAGAGACTGTTAACTGCTCTGGACCTCACATCAACAACATTAAAAGGGTTTGTTTTCAAAGTACTGTATTTTATTAACCTGTTGGGATCCACTTACAACTAGTTTATCACATTCTTTCTTTCTGATATCATGCTCCAAAAATAGGCTATATATGCCTGTAAATGTAAAACTTCTCACGCATGGAAAAACAGAAATGTGTCCAACCTCTGGACTCCAAAACCCCACAAACCAGAATTATTACACCTCAAGTAGTCCGGTCGGAGTCGGTCATGCGTTGCTGAAAGTCTTGCCTCTGTCTGTGATGGCACATTGACTGACATTGACTAGCCAAGCAGAAGCAGCTAGAGTTTGTGAAACACTTAGACCCAAACTTCAGGGCATACCAGGCTGGAGATAAGTGTGCTTCGGTGTGGGATTCTATCAAGTGTTTGCTTAACAGTGTCTGAATTTGAGACAGTGTAGAAGTTGGTAGGAAGTTGCACCACAGCAGCCCTAGGCCAATCTCAGAAATAAGCTGAGTGCTTGAAAGTGGGACAACTCATTGCCAAATGTGCCACACAACAACTTGGAAGAGCACAAAGTCACCAGAAAGTCATCTGGCAAGTGAACAACAAATCAATCTAACTATAGGCTGGTAGGCACAAAGCTGTAATGAAAAATGGATTATTCTGACACGCATAGCAAACCCAATATAAAGTACTATATACAAAAAGTGGATGTGGAAACAGAAGAGCTATGAAAAAGAGACAAAGATACAACATTATAGGAGATCATGACTTCTCCGTTCATTTGAATCTGCGCTCAAGTTGAATAAAGCTATTTATAGAGGAGACTGTGGAGCTGCTCTGCAAATTATGTAAATTCATATAACATATTCTTTGTATCAGGGTGAAAATAATATGGGGCCTATAATGCATTTCTTGTAACAATGAATGAATTTGAGGACATTTTTCTCGAGCCCTGATCTAGCGGAACAATGCCTTGTTCATGGACAATTAAAACAAAAAGCAAGGAGGTTCTGGTGGGGTGCCACAATAAGCATAAATGTCCTTTATGGCCTGTACAAATTGTCCCTTTCTACAATGTTTGATCAAGCGCAACTTTAAGGGATCAAATATTACACACACGCTCTTTTTCATCCATTCCTTCAAGCAGCGTCTTCCTCTTGTCTGGTCTTTTCTTCTACACTTTTATCTTCTGTTTTTCCATACAACCTTTATCCATCAACTCTTTCAGCTGAGCATGCCAGCTGATGGCCCGAAACGGTCTATTTGTCTGCCTGCTTTTCCTCTGCACTTACATCTCAGCCTTTACTGGATACTTAAGTATCACAACCGAACGTGCCTCCAAAACGTCTTTTTTAAAGAGGCGGACAAATGGGAGCTAATGGTAATCTTGGGGTGTCACACCAAAACCCAACACCAGGGAGATGGATCATGCTGTCGGTATATAGACTTTTCCGTTGCAGGCCTAATTTGTTTACTTTACAGGCGATTATGAGAATATCACACTCACATAGTGGACCAACCAGTTTGCTTGTGATGGTTTCTGGGGCTCGACCTCTCCCTCGTCGACTCCTCTGAGGTAGCCATGGCCAAAGTGGTTCAAAACTGGAATACTGAGCATGAGCTTTGATGTTTTGAACCACTTTGGCTATGGCCGCCTCAGAGGAGTCGATGGGGGAGAGGGCGGGCCCCAGAAACCATCTTACCACCAGCAAACTGGTTGGTCCACTATGTGTGTGCTGCTAGTGGGACTGAGTTTGTTGTGACTCCTCAGACAGAGGAGGTCATTCATCCAACCTTTATTTATACAGGTTAGCCTCACTAAGCCATGGGGACTCATTTAAAAAGGGACAAGTTAAATCATTTGGATGAAGGACGAAATGTCTCAACAAAGAAATCGTCCAGATGAACTGACTCAGCTTTGTTGGATAACAGTCATTACTTCACTCATTGAAGCCTGTCCTCTCATCTCTTAAATTAATTTCACAATTAAAACTAAGATTTATTTAAAGAACATTTATCGCCCACCACTGCCTAAGTGTTAAAGATCTTATGTTCTGCGTATGATGTGAGTTGGGGATGAGTCTCAGCTGCTATCACACTAAAATAGTGCTCAATATTTGTAAAATTGGCTTAAGCTGAGCCATTTTTATTTGTGTTTTTTAAGGTTGACATGCTACGGCTGCTATAGCTGACTCCAAAAGTTAATTGGATGTAGATGTATCTGTCGAGTACTGTCTGAATGTTTCATTAAAATGTATCCCAGTGGTTCACAAGATATTTAGATGAACACATTATAAATTAAACTGGCTAGAGAAGCAGCAAATTTAGGAGGCAGGCTGCTCCTCCTGGCCCCTCTTTATTCACAGCATGTATTTTACATAGGTAGCTAGCATTTCTTAAAAAACAAACATTAGTTTGATGTAGCAAATTAATGAGCGCAGAATGGAAAAAAATAAGAAAAACAGTTGTTGATCAAACAGTTGTAAATGCAACTCTAAGAGAGGGAATCTAAACACATTAACTTGCAAATAACTAAGAAAGTAAAGGAAGAAAAGAACATGAACCCAAAAAGTAAAAAAGCTATGAAGATGGGTCAAAAGAGGAAGGTGCGCACTATGTTTTTGAAATATGAAATTTGAAATGAAACTGCATGGAACATAACATGAAAGACATCTATGTGGAAGCAGACATCCAATTTAAACAAGTAGTAGAAAATGCATCATCAGTAGGAATGCATTAAGTTAATCTGATTGGTCAAATCACCAAAAACACATCTCAGCACCAAACAGAAGAAAAGCAACAAAAGGATGCTTACTATCTGATTATCATTATTAGAACATCATTATGTATAAATAGCACAATAATGCAAAAGTGAAGAAAAAAGTTTTCATTTCAGTTGGTTAACTTTACTAAAAGGGTCAGCTTAAGAAAATAATGAGAGAAATAAGATTGTATGAGCAACACTTTAAAAAAAATTTAAAAAGTGGAGACAAATTATTAAAGTTCTTAAAACTTAACCGGATGCTCAAATTTAGCTGGGCGATTAATTGTCTCAGAAGTTATTGTAATAAACGATAATATTGTTTGAAATTTCACAATAATTACAAGTAGTAATTATTGTAAAATGTAAGAAGAAATATTGA
>JARVGS010000814.1:8727516-8745414 GCA_031762315.1 Hypsolebias antenori | reverse complement strand
ATTTTATTCCACAACAAAGAAAGCTATGTAGTCTCTATAAGTAGATCTAGGAAAAAAACACAGTATATCAGTATTGATGTTGGTTATCGGCCAAATAAGTTTTAACATGTTGGCATACAGTATTGGATATCAGCCAAAAATCCAATGTCGTGCATCCCTAAAAATTGCCATCCAAGCAAAGACAGTCACTACCCTCGATTATTCAAATCTGAAACCAACATAAAATAAGTATAAGTATGTTGGTCAACAGTGAAAAATGTTTGTCATAATAAGTGTAAAAAACAAATATGTTTTCCTACATATGTGTTTTTTTCCACACTACTAAAGGCATTTGTTTTGAGTTTTTAAAATCAAGAGACAAGGACATGACATTAATGTTTGCAGTGTTGCATCAGAGCTGTTGGTCAACTCAGTGATAATTTGGAACTCTGTTGGCAAAATTGTTGCTACTGTGAAACAAGTTATACAATAACTAGTTGTTTCTTTGGCGATCAAACTTGGGAGAAAAAAAAATAACAGAACGGTAACTGTCTTGCTATTAGAACGAAAGAAAAATGTCCAACGATTTAAACCTTTAAAATGATAAGTAAATATGAGGGCATAGGTTTTAAAGTCTGCTGCATAAATCTATGTTTTCTACTTTATATTATTAAATGTGTGAACAATGTTGATGTGTCCATTAGAATGAATCAGTGCAGCCTAAAGTTTCACACTCTTCCTGTTTATATAAATCACACAGGTGACAGGCACACTTGTTATAGCCAAACCTGAAAATATGTCAGGCTGTTGCAATATCTGAGCAAAACTCTGTATGAAATATGCATCTTTTTACTTCTTTCTCTATTTTTCTCTGCTGGATGATAAATAGCCCATTCGGTGGACCCTTGGTGTGCCCTCAGAGTTCTTAAAGGAACAAAGCCATGATGAATGGATCAATGCCAGCGGTCTAGGAAAACAGCTCTTCCGGCCGATGAAAAAGATTTGCCAATGACAACTGGGGGACAACGGTGACCCAGTGAGTCGGTCTTTGGGGTACAGCCCCCCCAGAGGGGCGCTGGTGATGGAGCTAGGATCACCATTAGGGGGAAGATTAAGTGGCCCTGGCTTCCTTCTCTTACTTAATTATACATGCAAGCCCCTTCTGTACGGCCCGCTGCAGCACCTCAGAAAAAGGCAGAGTGCTCCTTTGTCTCAGCCACCGGCCGCCACTTTGATTGCTTATCGGATGTCTCTCCTGACAACCGCCAGGCACAGACACAACTCCCATTGGCCAAGATGTCAGGAACGCATGGAGAGGGGATAAAATAAGAAGAGAAGAGAAAAGAACGTGTTGGATAAGACAGCAGGGGAAGATGTGCGTATTTAGTTTTCATTACACCAGGAGCTTGAAGACGATGGGGGAGGAAAAATATGTCCTTGTCAGAAGGAGAGTCTCTGGAGGTGCTCGGAGGCGTGCCGGTGCCATTCACTGACACTCAGCTGACAAATATGAATAGAGCAATTCATGCTTGAAAACAATGGCTTATGAATAATCAACAGGACCCATGAATCCCTCTCATAAACAAAAACATACCACTAGGGGCTAAAACGGACAAGCCTCTAATATATGCTAACAACATGCACCAGTACATGACAAGAGTTTTGTTAGTTCTAGAGGCTCCCTGGAACCGGGTTAGTGAACGGACTTCAACACTTCAATTCTAACAACTTCAGAAAGCAACTATTTGTGACATACAGTGGCCTAATATCTCTGACAGATTCCCTTTACAGGCATTAAAGAAAAAAAAAAAAGCATGACAAAGGTAAATAGCACAATGACTTCCATCCACTCCTTCTTAAGTACCATAACCATATAAGTTTGAGCTCACACATGTTAAAAAGAAACAACAACTCACTAAGTAACAGCAGAAATATAATGTCATTATATGAAAGGATTTTTTTAAAAGAAATGGAACTGTAAGTAGACTTTTAGATCAGGTTGCGCAAAGGACAGAGTCAATAATTAATCATTGAGGCAACTCAGCTTCATCTCAACTCAACTCATCATGTTTTAAGAACATAAATCGGGATGACATTAATTTGTAATGTGACTGCAAAAATGCTTCCCACCAGCCGAGTTTTCACGAAGAAAAAGAAGAAAATCAACATTTACTGTATGTCCTGAGGCAACTTTGACTCAAACTCAGCTTGTTGCTGTCAATGTGAGCAGGTTTAATAAAGATTACAAAGTGTTAGTGGGTTAATAGCTAATCAATACATGGTCTATGATACTGGTCAGCCCTCACTCGTCTTATCTGCCAAGTACAGGGGTAAGCTGAGGAAAGATGAAGGGATCTAATCAGAGGTGGGGAGGTATTCCAGTGAACTGTATGGCAAGTGCCATATGTTAAAAAAAAGAGAAGAGAGAGAGAAAGCATTCCATTAGTAGATAGCCCTGTCACAATAAACAATAAAACAATAGCATGATAAATGAAAAATATCCACCTCATTTTCATTTATCCGCTTTATCGTTTATTCGTGTCTTTGTCTTTTTACTGAAGACAATGGATGATAAAAAGATAAACTCTGGTGCTCTTCACTGATCCCTCGCTTTTTCGTTTCTCTTTAAAATCTGTTTTAATGATCCAAAATTGCATTTTTGGATTGTGAAACGCAACTAAGCCACAAGCTAAGCTAACAGGCTGACCTCGGGAAAAAAAATTCTGTCTTGTCGAAGCTCCAAAATACATGGTTGAAACCTGTGCCTTCGTCTAAAAATGTCTCTACAAAAGAAGCTCTGAACTTGTTTACTGATTTTTTTAGTAAAAGCTTTGCATGAAAAATGCTATGCTAAAAGCTCAAACTACACCGAGCATGTGCCATTTTGAGAACCGAAAAAAGGAAGGAGAGACAGCCCATGTCACCTCAAGGGACCTCCATCCCATTTGCTTAAAGAGACACACTGCTTGCTACCTCACTAGCCATCCTTTGGTTAAACAGTCTTATACTGTCATATGGTGGTTGAAAAAGGGTACTACATGCAAAACAAATTAAACATTTCTTCTTAAATTTGACATTTACTAATTATTGTCAAATTTCAAACAAAATTATTGTTCATCGCAATAATTTCTGAGATAATTAATCGCCCAGCAAAATTTGTTATCGTGGCAGGCCTAGTAACAGATATGGATTTGCAATACCACAGGTGTCTATGTGGTACATGCATTTTCAGTGTGACTCTTAGGAGGTGTTACTAAAAAAAAAATAAAAAAATAAAAAAAAAAAAATATATATATATAAATACAACACCGGATGTGAAACAAGGATTTAGAGATGGTGAACCAATTGTCTAATTAAAATGTGCATATTTCTATTGCAAGTTCTATTATAGTTAATTTGATCCAATGACATCCATAAAACTGTTATGTCATAAAATTGCAAAAACAATAATAATAGAAGACATTTATGTCTCCTGTTATTTCAATAAGTGAATAGGAAACATATTTTTGGATCATTTTTATCAGGTCATTTTGCACATGGGTGGGAAAGCAACCGTTCAGCACAGAGTATGAGTTATTTTGAATAAATGAATGTTGTAGGGTAAACTTTAGGCAACACACAATTTGATTTATTTTCAGAAAACTGTAATGCCATTATCATTGTTTTTTTTTTTTTTTTTTTTTTTATGTTTCCATAATCAAACTTTCACTTAAACCTAAAAGAAACAAAATGTTGCTCTACACTTCAAAATGAAACATTTTAATTCAAATATCTAGAGTCAAGATCAAGGTTCAAGGTTCTTTATTGTCATTCGCACCAACTGTGGTACACCGAGTAGAATGAAATTGTGTACACAGGGTCCCAGTTACACCCCAAAATAGCAAAAATATAAAGTATAAAAGAAACAGTATAAAAGGATCTAGGATATAAGCTAAACAATAAAATGTAAAATAATTTGATATACTGTATTAAACAGCAGCCCAAACATGAGTCTGTAGTGAACAGATGGGTATGGATACAGCAGCTTAAAGGCAAAGCCTCAGCAGCATGGATAATCATCAGCACAAATAAGTCACATATCACCAATTCCAGTGGCATTACAGTGATTTATTTTCTCCTTGCAGTGATTATCCTGGTTAGGGATTTATAAGTCCTATAGCTTCAGTGTAGAAGCTGTTCCTCAGTCTAGTGGTTCTACACTCTATGTTCCGCAACCTCCTGCCAGTGGAAATCGGGGCAAAAAGTGAGTGTGCTGGGTGAGTGGGGTCATTCATGATGATCCTCTTCCTGCATCTGGAAGTGTAGATGTAAATGGTAAATGGACTGTACTTATATAGCACCTTTCTATCATTTGAAGACACTCAAAGCGCTTTTACTCTCCAATCTGTGTCCTCATTTACACATTCATACAGCACTCTACTAGATCTATACAAAGCTAATTGAACAAATCATTCTAAAGAGACTAATAAGTGCTTTAGAACACATTCAAACAATGATGGGACACACATCGGAGGCAATGAGGGATTCGGTGTCTTGCCCAGGGACACTTCGGCATGTGACTGCTGCCAGATTCAAACCCTCAGCTCTTGCATTGGAGGACTTCTCTAACCACTCAGCCACAGCCGCCCTGTCTGTGATGGTGAGGAGGCTGACTCCATCAATCTTCTGTGCAGCCTTCACTACTCACTGCAGAGCTTTTCTTTTGGCAGCTGTGCAGCCCCCGTGCCACACGATGCTGGAGCACAGGACACTTTCCACTGCACACCTGTAGAAGGAGGTGAGGACTGAGCTTCCCAGTCCAGCTCGCCTCAGTCACCTGAGGAAGTAAAGTCACTGATGTGCTTTCTTGATCAGGCTGGTAGTGAGATAACTGTACTCTTCTAACATGCGACTGTGTGGCAGTGGATACCCATGCATCTCATGTTACCGAATTACCAATTTTGTCAGTGTCTTTGGTTCTGGTTTATTTGTAGAGTGTGAGAATGGCAGTATGATATCTTTACAATAGGATGATCATGTTCCAATGTGGCTCTCGTCAACACGGCTGCCCCCTTTAACTTTTTCAAAGGTGAAGTACTTTGGACAATGGTTTTCAAGGCAGAAGGTTCTACTTGAATACTGTGTACTGCATTCCAAAAATTTTGGAGTTCCGCCTTTTGTAGGACATTACAGGACATAATTAACATTGAATGATAATTAATTGTTGACCTTTTATAACGGCCTAAAAATTGTGCATCACAGTGCATCAAAGAATAAATTACAACCCACCCCAGTTTTATCTACTTTGTTGTATCTGAACTATGGTAAAGTTTTGACATTAAAAAAAAAAAAAGTTTGTGTGAAAAGTTTATTAATCCTAGAAGAAAGTTGTTAAAATTTCCCTACGATAATAAATAAAAACACTGAACAATGGTGTGATCTCTAATGAAATACTCATTAGCAAATAAGTATGCATGGTTTTAGAAACTGAGAAACATGACTAAACATTTTAGTGTATAAATTAACGAAAACTATAAAATTCAAACTATCTGAACACAATTTAATAAACTAAAAAAGAAAGTAATTTTCCCAATCTCTATTTTTTTTCTTGCCACTTGTTGGGCTCAGTAATACTGTATGATAACGAATTACAGATAAATAAAAAGTGTAAATATTACAAAGCCTAAAACTTCAGGAGCCTTTTTGTTAAGAGTCCTTACGTCATTTTTTTAAAAATGAGTAAAATCAACAAGTCAATAGTTTATCACACAGAAAATGTCACCCATCATAACGTAATGGGCTTTAAAATGGAAAACCTGCCACTGGTTTTTGCTTTATATATATACTGTATATATTTTTTATTTTTTAAAGGAGACTTGTAACTAGTGCTGACATGTTATTTTAGCCAAATTAGCTAAAATAGATTTTTAGGCCTAAAGTCAATAATCAAACCAACTGTTTACTATTTGTTCAGACTAAGTAGAAGCTTGGAGTGAAATGAAAGAATGTTTGAATGTTTGGTTTTAGACTAAGATAAAAGTTTGTTGAGAAACTTCTGAAACTCACTGATTAGGACGCTTGGCATCTACATTTGGAAGAGGAGCTCTTTAATGTTAGGAGGTTAACTAAGGCCTGTCATTTCAAGAACATAAAATTCTATGTAATTCTGCATTAACATTTATGCCCATAAGCTATCTATTATTAATTATAATTTGAGAATGATGAGCTGAAAGTGACATTAATGGCAGTAACGAGATTGATTTACTTCGACTCGACTTGGAACTTTGATGGAGGCACATGTGCACACACTTACACGTGCACGCACACACACACGTGCATGTAAACACAAATTTGTGATTTGTGTTCATCACTCTTGAGGACTTTAGATTGACCGACATCCATTTCCTGGAGAACAACCCTGACTCAAAACACAACATTTACTTGTATAACCTTTAATTTTTTTTTTCAAGACATTATTTTCAACTAAAATGAAAATATTAAGAACTTAAATTTAGAATACAGTATATAGATAATTTATGGCACTAATTGTATACATAATGGATAATATCATTATCACTTTAGAGCCTATAAATTATGCTACTTTAATCATATTTCAAAGTGTCTTGGGTTTATTTATTATGCATTCCAATCATAAATCAAAGTAAGCAATGCTAATCTTGTCACATTATAGAACTAATTAACATCGGAATTATATCATCAAACACGAATACATGTTTCAGCCTTGAACAGAAACATGGACACAGAAGCAAAATCATCTGTAAAAATCAATTAGAATGTGTTTGCAAGTATTGATCGACGCCTCAGATCATCAGTCCTATTGATCCCCTCCACAGTGATCTTCATAAAGCCCATTTGTTCCATCTAAAGTTTGCATATCCAGCCAATAAGTTGTTCTTTCTCCTTGTGATCTAGTTTGCAAACATAATATCATAGGAGGGGAGGGGAGCATAAAAAAAATAAAGTTGTCGAAAAACAGTTTTAGTTTTCTTGAAAACAAATATTTTATAACAAAAAGTTTGAAAACCTATTTTGGTGCAAGCATGTATATACAGTAATAATGTATTTTGTAGTACACATAATATGTATACAGTCGTTTTCTTTAAACATGTTTTTTTTTATATATTGTGTGTACTGTACATGCTGTGCAATATTGTAATTTCATCTCATCACCAGTATCTTGATTGCCAAAATGTCAAGAGCATTTGGTGTTTATAAGAGTGTGGGAAGCGTTTATAAAGCCTTAAACCTATATAAATAATAAAATAAATACAACACAGCTACATCATGGATTTTCCCCTACCGCATGGGGTTTCTGGGACGTAACCCCCGCGATAGGTGAGAAATCACTGTATAGTACAATGTCACACTCGAAGTATGTATTGTGAATGACTTTCAGTTACGACTACAACAAATTTCAGCTCATCTAACATTTACTGAGTTAGAGCCATTTTTGTGTTTTCTAATATCAGTTAGCTGCGGCAATCCTGAATGAAATTTACCCTAAAAATGTGTTTGTTGATGTACATCCAATGTTTACCTTCTGAAAGTTTCATTGCACCAGCGGTACAAAAACACTCACATTAATAACATTATCAACCACATTTCCTGTTTCGGCATTGGACAATAATGGTAAATTCCTACACACTGAAAACAAAAATCCCTAATGAACATATTTGTGAGTGAACTGATTGCACTTAATTATAAATTATGCAGTCATTGTGGCCCCACAAAAGAAGACATCCCCACTCAGCAGTCAGAAGTAATTGCCAAAGTCAGGCACACTCCAATGAGTAATTCATTCCTGACAGCCAACACTGACTGATGACCTTCCTGGCTGAAGACTCCCTTGGTTGGGTTGCTGAGGACAAGACACTCCAGCCCAACCCCTTCCCAAAAAAAAAAAAAAGAACCTCACCCAGCTACCTTTCTAAACTTCTAAATAGATCTTTAAATTACTATACATGCTTAGACACCCACATGAAAGGAACAAAGCTATTTACAATTAGAATGATGGAGCTGCCATGGATTGTCTTGCCCATCCTTCACAATCAAGGGTTTTATCACCCCGTGTTGCTATGTAGGGCAAAGAAATATGACTCTCCATCATGAGCTGGCAGAAGAGGCTGGGCTTTGGAGTAAAGAGGAAGGGGAAGAGAGGGCTAATTTGACACAGCTCGCTTGGCTTGCCATAATTGCTCCGTCACTGTCAGTCCTTGAGAGGCCTTCTCGCCGTACAATTTGGACGCAATTACCGGCCGTTTACCAGTGGCCGTTACGCCCGTACCACCCCCTCTCCCCCCCACCCTGCCTGTTCTCCCGTTTGGCCGGTGGCTAGGATGTGCCATGCCTCATCAAATGTGGATGCGGGCCATTAATGAACACTGTTAGCATTTCTCTTAAACTTCTCCTGCCTCTAATAAACATGCAGTGTTCCATGAAGGAGCATTGTCATTCTCGTGACATGATATTTATTGTCTCTGCTGGTGGGAGGGAGCACAGACATTAGGACAGAGGTGAGGAAGGGAGGGGGTGGCTTGAAGTGAAGAGAGATATATTAGCAATGAGTAGGGG
This sequence comes from Hypsolebias antenori, assembly GCA_031762315.1. Taxonomy (NCBI): domain Eukaryota; kingdom Metazoa; phylum Chordata; class Actinopteri; order Cyprinodontiformes; family Rivulidae; genus Hypsolebias; species Hypsolebias antenori. The sequence continues at coordinate 8,736,864 of JARVGS010000814.1, read as the reverse complement.
TAAGGATGGAGTTCAAAGGCAGATGAACATGAGAAAAATCCAGGTGGAACATCTCTTGCTGGCCAGAACTGCAAAATGCACAGATACTTTTTTTTTTTTTTAAAGCTGGACTGCCTTATTGTGCTATAACCAGTAACATATTACCTTTAAGAGATAACTTAAATATTTAAAGTGGTTTTCTGTGGAGTTGTTATCAGCAGTTACAACTTTACCTGGAGCAGACAGGATTCAGAAACTGGAAATATTTATGTCGCTGTTACTTTGCATTACATGTTCCTTTCATATACTGTACAGTAGAAGTCTATGATTATTTAGATTGTGTTAACAACTCATTTTTAGGAATGGTCTATATGAAATGATGGTGATGACATTTTGTAACAGTTCAGGTGAACACTATAATACATTTTAGCCTGCTTTTTGCCCTCATTTAGGTAAATACAGTTAGACATTAACATGGACCATTACTGGTAATGGACTGCAAACCATAATTAACACAGACCTCTGTAAATAACTATCTAACCCAAAAGGAATAGTGTTTTAAAGGTTTATAAAATAGTGTTTGCACAAATTAATGAGTTTTAATTAGATAGAAATAGTTGTAAAACAGAAAATTGCTTGGACCAGCCATCAGCTATTCCTATTCTTGGGAAATGTTTCATCCATCCATCCAGCCATTATCTTTACCCGCTTCTTCCTTTTCGGGCCACTGGTGCCACTGGTGCCCATGTCCAGCTATCACTGTGTGAGAAACAAGGTACACTCATGACAGGTCTCTAGTCCATCACAGGGACACACAGAGACAAACAACCATTCAATCTCTCACTCACACCTAGGGACAATATTAGAGTTACCAATCAGCCTAACATGCATGTTTTTGGTCTGTGGGAGGAAACCGGAGTACCCCGTTTAAAAAAAAAAAAAAAAAAAAAAAAAAAAAAAAAAAACATGCATGCATGGAGAGAACATGCAAACTCCACCCAGAAAGTCCCCCGGACCGGGATTTGAACAGGCGCAACCTGCTTGATGGGAGGCAGCAGCTTTACCAAATGTGCCAACATGCTGCCCAGGAAACATTGCATGATGTTCCAAACTGAAAATGCTCTGAACAACATTCACTCTATGCAAGATATTGATTACTGTGAAATTCACCAATCAGCACTGCAAATATCCACATTTTTTCATTTAAAAACTGCACTTTTTTGTTTATTTTAACTTTATGTTGTTTAAAATTAAACTAGATACACATGACTATGCAGAAAGGTTTTGATTTACTTACATGGTAGCCATTGGTACCAATGGTCTTGTTCTGAGTTTATGTAAACTGCCTTTTCCCCAACCCAAATAATTTTGCAGGTCCATTGTTATGTAAGAACGTAATTTAAAACAAAATATGACTTATTCCCTTTAATACAATCTGCCAACACTGTCAGACACAAACGGAAAAGGGAAAATGAAGCCAGAGACATTGACAGAACAAGAGGTAAACAGAGAGCGGGTCACCTGTGGTGACCTAACGGCTTTGTGTCCTCTAAAGAACCACTCAATTTCTCCTCTGGCTCTATGGTGGCCACATGTGTAGCAGAGCGGGACACTTCTATTGAACAAGGGTGTTTTAGGGTCATCATCTATCACCGTGTGCCTACCTCAGTTTTCCACACACACTCAAAATGATGCAGTGGTTACTGTGATCATAAACAGGTCGAGACAGGCTGCCGTGTACGATAGATATGGTTTGTTAAAACAAAAAAAAAAAGCTAACGTAATGACCAAACATCAGTTTTATTGTGTCTCTGGAGACATTACTCCACTGTCACATACCCACCCCTCCCTTCTTTGCTCACCTCTGAGATCTGGAGAAATTAATGAAGCCCAGTGCAACTGCAGTCAAAGGCACAAAATGGCTGCTCATTAACAGCCTGCTGTCACTGGAGCCATTATGACACATATTAAAAATCCGGGAGGTTTTATTCTACCAGTGATAAACAAAAACGAGTGAGGAAAATACTGAATTAGCACCCCTGAAAAAAAGCAAAGTGCTGAGCGTCTTCTGTTGGAACATTTCTGTACTTTTCTTGTCTGTGTGCACGGTTTTGAAAATCAGTACGAAAACAGCACGCTGCCTTGCTTTGAGGTTGTTTAATGCAACGCGTTACAAAAACGAACAAGAAACAAAGGGATGCAAACTCACTGGGAATAACGCACGCCGGAACTCGTAGCATAAATAACCGTGGCAACAAAGTGAGACTTTTCATGTCTCTGTGGAGATAGGAGCTGGCATTGTACTAAATGTTTAGTTGCTCACCGAATAAACTCATTAATCTGCTTAATTATAAAACTGCCTATCAGTTTCCACTCCCTGGGTAATGTTCAGTGAAGCTATGCAACAACATAACACATTTAGAGGCTATGTTCTCACTATCACATAATAAACAAACACAAAATACACCAGGGCCTGATTAAAGGCCTTTACACTACAGAGCGTGAGATAGACCGAGGGAGGCGAGTGTTTGTTTCTCTGCTCACAGATGAAATTGTTTCAGCTTGTTTTTGACAGCTGCAGACATGCAGGATATTACTGGGAGGAAGAGAAAGAATGGTGCTAATAATTAACATATACTGGTAACCTGAAATAAAGAATGTTTCGGCTGTTTGTGTGCGGCTGTTAAAGCTGACGTGCAACCACACGTTCAAACGAGCTTTGTTCATCCTGATTGTTTTTTTTTTATGTGTGTGCGTGCATGCAAGTGTGTGAATATTGGACTATACGATGAAAGGAATTTGCGATGCTGTAGTTGTTTGGTGCTTTAGTCCACAATTCTTATCTCATGAATACAAATTTAAAGTATTTGAACTCTTTTTCTTTAGGTGTTTTTATTTTAACTTTCAGTTTTAATTACCAAATAATAAAACATTAAAAGAGGAGCTGGGACACATTCACCAGTGTTCCTGCTGTACATGTTAGTTATATCAAACCCATGGCCAGTGCTATATTTTACCACATATATCAAAACATTTATTGTGTTTGTTGTGTTTATGTTGTACACAAGAACAGTTGTTTTGATTTTCTCTGACAATGAAACGGTGGTTCTCAAACTGTTCTCTTGAAAAAGTTGTAGTCAGAACTAATACTTACATGTTTTTGAAGCTTGGGGTTGTTTTTGCAGTACACAAAACTTATTTCCATGGTAACTAGATTGCACATGGTGAAGGTTGCACAGAAGTCACCATCACAGACATCTACACCTCCAGATGCAGGAAGAGGGCCACCTGCATCATGAAGGACCCCACTCACCCAGCACACACACTTTTTGCTCTATTCCCCTCAGATAGAAGGTTAAGGAGCATTAAGTGTAGAACCACTAGACTGAGGAACAGCTTCTACCCTGAAGTTGTTAGACTCATAAATCCCTAACCAGGATAATCACTGTAAGAAAAACAATAAAAGATCACTGTAATACCACTTTGATTGGTGATATGTGATTTATCTTTGTTGCTGATTATCCATGCTGCTGATCTCATGCTGCTGTATTCATTTATACCCATCTGTTCATCACAGAATTTGGGCCTACTGTTCAATACACTGTACTATTTTTACATTATTAGTGTTTACCGTATATCTCCGTATATATCTTAGATCCTTATATATAATGTTTCTGTTTACACTTTATATTTTTGCAATTGTTGGGTGTAACTGGGACCCTGTGTACATAATTTTGCTCCACCTCATGTACCACATGTGATGTGAATGACAATGAAATTGACTTGAACTTTATTCTCAACAGTTTCTTAGAGCCAATCAAGTCTACAAACTTAGATGTACTGTACATGAACCACACATTTATGTACAACAACAAAAAAGTTGTAATTCTATACAGGTCTCTCTTGTAAATGAGTACTTGAGGCTCAATGGGAACTAACCTGTATAAATAAAGGTTGAATGAAAAAAACTACAAAAGACTTGATGGCTGTTGTTAACATGACTAATTAACATTCCTAGTAGCTAGTTAAGGGCAGTGATAGTAGAATATTTGTAGTCTAGTTAAAATGGCTAATTTGAAGAATCCAGGCAATTGTCACAGCATTTGTTTGTTTCCTCGTTCATTCTTTAACAATAGCACCTGGTAGTGAAACACAAAGCTGTTTTTCTTAATGGTGCTATTCCTGTCTGTGAGATTTATTTTTTTTTAAGAACACCTACAGCTCACACCCCTTCCTGAAAACAAAGAAAAGAAAAACTACTCAGACATTTCCAGTCTGTGTTTCAGTCATTGCAGTTTATTTGAATAGATCAATAAAGTGGAAAATTATGATTGTGGGTGAGCTCAGCTTTACTGTCAAAATATTGGTGTCCTCAATTTTATATATATATATATATAACAAAAATCTGAGTGATTACTGTACAATTCAGAGTGTTTTTACTTAAAATGTCCATTCCTAATAAAAACAGAAGTCATATTAAAAGAAAATAAATTATATTAGGGTAGGGTATGCAAAATTAGGCTGCATGGAGGCGCAGTTAGGACTGGGTGGAGTTTGCATGTTCTCTCTGTGCATGTGTGGGTTTTCTCCAGGTACGCTGGTTTCCTCCCACAGACAAAAAACATGCATGTTAGGCTGATTGGTGACTAAATTGTCCCTAGGTGTGAGTGAGAGAGTGAATGGTTGTTTGTCTCTATGTGTCCCTGATGGACTGGAGACCTGTTCAAGGTGTACCCCACCTCTCACACAGTGACTGATGGGTATGGGCACCAGTGACCCCCTACGAGCCGAAAAGGAAAAAGCAGGTAAAGATAACGGATGGATGGTATGAAAAATCAGCCTATAGTAAAACATGATGCAGATATGTTAAATTGTGAGGTACATAAGAACTGAAAACATGTCAGAACAAAAACTATTTCTTCCACCAGTTTAGGAACAGATTTTTGTTGATGGCAAGAAATTTCTTATTTTAGGGCAGACTTTTATCCTTTGTAACGTTTTTAAATATATGCACACAAAAAAAAAAATCCTAATGTGACATTTTCAAGGTCGTTAAGGATTATAGTCAGGTATAGGATGTTGTGCAAGTTAAATTCAGAAGATGCAAATGCAAAAAACTGAATGCAAATTGCAAAATGTTCAAGTATTCAAAAAGAAAAATATAATAAAATAACTACTAATGTACCTAAAATATATCTGAGGTGTAATTTTTTTCCAGTTTAAGTCCACCCAGGAAAAGTGTAAATTATTTAACTCACCACTGTTTTGATCTCGCTGCATAAAGTACACTCATAACTGACAGGTATCTTCCCAGATTAAATAAATAAATAAATAAAAATCACAGATATTTAAGAGTTCTCTTCATCTTTCTCTCATGGCTATTCACACATTTGAGTATATGAAACTTAATTTTTAAACAAGTTAAAATCACAAGTAACAAAGGTTTCACCTTCTATTGATTATTCAGGCCAATTTCTCTTTACTTTAAATCAGTTCCTTTAAAAGTGCCTGGCTCCTGTTAAACATTTAATTTTCCTTTACTTGTAAATATAAACCAGACATGCAGTCTCCAAACCTTTGAAAGGACTTTTTAAACATTTAATTATATATATTTTAAGAATCATATTTGCACAGTAGAAAAGTGAAAGCAATCTTTTTTGTTTCTTAGTGCTGAAAATTAAAATAAAGATGTAACATGGCCTTACACTTAGTCTGATTCTGCTCAGAGTTGTTTTGACAATGATATCAATGCCCTGCAGAAACATGTAAGCACTGCGTTTCAAGGCTAACATACCATAGTTGTTATCTTGAACTTGTTGATTAAATTTTTTTCAAGCTGTGGTTTGAATAGATCTCAGAGGGCCTTGAGAGAGGACCTTTATTCCATACATGAGAGACTTTCAGCTCATACTGGTATTATTTTCCTGGCATTATTACACAGGAAAATGGAATATTAGGTGATGTTTTAATGTCTCATAAAAGCTCAGGCTTTGCAGAACATAAAGTGTAGAAGATACTGCTGAACAGCATGAAAAAGCAATTGCAGTGAAGTTTGGCCAGAGATCAGCTTCATTAAGAAAATGAGAGGAGCTATCATTTCTGCTCTCTGGACACAGTGGAGAATCCTTTTTCCTCATCATCTTCAGTTATACAACCCCTTCCCCCCCACATACAATGCTTTATGTGCATTTGCGCTCCTCGTCTATAGCCCTCAGACATCACAAGAGCCACCCAGCATGCTACTTCTCTTACACCACCTCCCATTTTCTGCTCTACCATTTTGCTCTTCTCATTCCTCACATCTCAACCCTCCTGCCACTCTTGCTCCCCTCCTTTCTACTCCACTCCTCCTCCTCCCCCTTCTTCCCGGGGCCCGAGTGGGAGCTGCCATAACAGGAGGTGGAATGGATTCATTTGCTCTAATGTGGTTTGGGCTGCAGCGTGGCACGGCACAGAGCGACACTTTATCCCAGCGCACAGGGGCTGCTCTCCCTCACCGTCTGCAGTTCATGTGTTTTCAAACAGGCCAATCAACACCACTCAGCTGTGCCGGCCTCGGTCTCTTCTTCCCTCCCACATTCACTGCTCTAAGTATGTCTGCAAAAAGCCACCAGCCATCTCTATTATCTCTATTAGCAAACTCCAATGTCCAGATGTTCTCTTTTTGCCATTATTTTCACCCCCAAGTCTACTTTACTCTGTCCAAACCTACCTGATCTTCAATGTGTACCAGCCGACTTTTTACTCTCACATTTTTGTCTGTTTTATTTTTGAATTATTTTGTAGACTCTGTTAATCCTCTTCTCCACTAATCTTTCCTGCTCTTCTTTCCCCTCCGAGCAAAGCCAACTATTAGTCATATTGCTCCCTCTGGGCTTTATAAAACTCAACCCTTTGCACACCACCACAACCACCAGCCTCAATAAAAATGTGAAATGACTTACCCCTGAGGCAGGGGAGAGAAAAAAATAACCCTAAATAGCACCGTTTGTTTATCTTCTGTTTTAATGTGACAACCACAGGAGCACCGGGCAGCTATGTGACACCCAACACTGCGATGCAAACAGCTGTGATGTGGGGATATACGAGTCGTTCTGTTGCCGTCTATAAATATGGAGCTTCGGTTGTGAAGTATTGCAGGTATGCACCACGAGATACACCCCCCTGGGAACAGCCGAGCGTTTGTTTCAACACTCAAAGTGTGAGATCAGGAAAAAGTGAAAGGTTTCAGCTAATTCTGCTCATTCAGAAGGAAAATACATAATCCTGAAACATTGTAATATTCTAAGCTTTAACAGGGCAGTTTTAGGAAAGTTATTACAAGTACATTACACATAGGATGTCAGGGCAGCATGTCATTAAATATAATTATTGTGTTTAAATTACATCATCCAAATAATCCATTTACATTTATAAAAGGTTCAAGTTTGCAACAAACCATGTTGCAAAAATGTTTTTTCAGTATAGCTCAAAACACACAAAGTAAACAGTGACTGAAAAAAGCTTTTCACAATGTTTTCGTACACCCACTTATCATCCAACATTCTGATGGTATTCAGTCAGTCGGTTGCAATTTGACACTTTGGCCTCTAGATGTCACCACATCCAACTCACTTGACCTTTAAATTAAAGCTTAAGATCACTTTTTTTTTCCCTAGGCTACATGCTCAGTCCGGCAGTGCTGACCACAAAATTTGGCTGTCTGGAATCGCCAATGAGACGTACCAGCAGAACTACGAGGGCAGAAATGGAAATTCAAGCAGAGGCTGCATGACCCAAAATAATTGTGTTATCTGAATTTGGCTTCTCCACTCGGCCTTGAATTGGCAGCTATTTCAACTTCTCCTGGTTGTTTATGTGAATGAACATCTCCTACCGGGGGCATCTGTGGATCTGTGTCAGAGTTGAGCTGGCTGATAGACACTGTGCCATCTTTATCAGGACTATGGAACTTTCTGGCAGTGTCCACAGACAACTCACTGCCTTTGTCGGCCTCCTCATGTATAAATATATTATGATGCCATCAGTGTGTTGCTGTTTCATGTGCTGAGGTCATTTTTTTGCAACTCTCACACTGTGTCCTGTCTAGTACACAGTGCAATATTAGTTTTTTTTTGTTTGTTTGTTTTTGTTTTTTTAACACCTACACTCTCCCTCGTGTTTCATTTTCCTTATCTGAAATAAAAATGGCTGCGCTTCTCAAGGCCGGCAGCCTCAGTCACCTCTGTATCTCCATGTCTGTTTGTTTACGTTTCTCTCGGATGGGCTGTACTGAAATGTAATCTAGCTGTGCTTTGATGTAATGGCAATAAAGCGGATTCTGATTATTTCAATGATGGTAAGGGGAACACTATTAACAAAGTTAGAAAGTTTGATACTGTTGAATATTGCAGTGAAACAATATTGTTCCCCTGTTCTCTTTTTTGTTGGTCATCACATTATTTCCAAACAATAGTATCCAGTTCATCTAAACTGTGCGGACATACATGATAGTGAGAGTTCATCTGATAATTCAAAAACATTAAGATATAAAGCATAAATGCATGCACAGCACTTTGAATATATTAGCATGTGATTTATTGTAATTGTTGTTATTGACATTGCACACATTGATATTGTGAAAATTATACACTTTCCATGTTGGGGAGCTTAAAGCTGATGCCTCCAAATTTGCAATCTTTATCCACATAAGAAAAAGCTAATTAACTCTTTCTCAGTTATTTTGACAAATAACACAATGTGTTTTTTTTAATAACTTTGATATTAACAAAACTTTTATATTTACAAGTTATACATTTTTGAAAACTCATATGAAACGTTTGAGAAACTTCCTGACATGAAGAAGTCAACAATTAAGTATGAGCTAGCTACCATTATAGTTTTAAACTGCAAATGTTTTTAAAATATTTAAAATAAAAACAAATTAATTTACAAGGGAAACACACAGTCAAAAATCAGCAATTGTAGCAACGTTGTCAACAACATTGCTAAGCTGTTTGTTGTTTTTGTTGAATTCAGCTGCATTTTAAATGTGAAAATGAGAGTCATGTGGCCAACTTGGCAACATTTTAACCACCTTGCAAATAAGTTGAATCATTTTATAACAAGAATCTAAATGAGTCAGTCAAACAATTGTAAAAGTTAACCACAATACAAGTGTGTTAGCTAGCCTTTATGTTGGAATCCTGTTTTTGGTAGCAATGGGCAATGTTTTCAAATATGGCTGAAATCAAGTACTGTATAATTCCTCTTTTTACATTTTATGCCAGCAATCTGTGCCAAGTTGTGTCCTAATACAGGTAGTCCTCGAGTTACGAACGGGTTCCGGACCTAAGAACCGTTCGTAAATCGATCCGTTCGTAATTCGAA
>JARVGS010000814.1:8674736-8686145 GCA_031762315.1 Hypsolebias antenori | reverse complement strand
GGGTTGGGGGGGCAAGTTCGGTTTGGTAGGCGGGGTGCTCACTTCTGTTGACGGGGTGGGGCACCCCGCTTGTATAATAGTAGGGGAAACACTGATATATATATACATACATACAGTCAGGATAATAGGTAATAGGTAGGTGCTAGGTACATAACAGGTAGATTATAAGTTTGTTACAGGTAAGTGCCCAGTAAATAACAGGTACATACTAGGTAGGAACCACATATGTGCTAGGTACGTATATGGAAAGTAACCAGTAAATACCAGGTAAGGTACCAAGTAAGTACTAGATATATATTAGAGATGTAAATGAACTGTACTTATATAGCACCTTTCTATCATTTCAAGATACTCAAAGCGTTTTACACAATTTGTGCCCTCATTTACCTCCACACATTCATACAGCACTCTACTACAGTAGATATCTACAAAGCTAACTGAACAAATCATTCTATAGAAACTAAATAGTGCTTTAGATCACATTCATACACCAGTGGGACACACATCAGATGCAATGGGGGGTTCAGTATCTTGCCCAGTGACACTTCAACAAGAAACTGCTGGTGGAATTGAACCCCTCTCCCATTGGAGGACGACCGTTGTAACCACTCAGCCACAGCTGCCCCAGACTGTATTAAGTATTGCTATCCTATATAATTTTATTTCTTCTACAACTAAATTGTTTACATTCAGAATCAGTCAAGAAACTATGAACTGCATTATACTACCTCCTTGTATAGGGATGACTTTAGAGTGTCCCAGTGATTTAAGCTAACATGGCAAAGCTCCGTGGAGCGTGTCATTTTCACCTGCTGACAGCAAGCATAAAGAAAGAAGCGAGAAAGAGGTACTGATAGGGAAAGAGAAAGAGTGAAACAAAGAGGAAAAAAGAAAAAGACGGCTCATCCCTGGTGGTGTGGCACTGCTCCGTGGTCTACCTTTCTGTCAGCAGTGAGACAGAAGAACGCTAGGCCAATTAATCAAAGTCAGATGTGGCTGGATGCCTGAAGTCACTCATGATCCCCGTGCTGCCCCTCCCTACACCCACTGCAACATGCACACAAACACTCACACACACACACACACACACACACACACCGTGTATTTCAGTTTCAAAGGTACAACGTGTCTCAAGAAAACTTGTGCATGTACACACACTTAAGAAAGAAAAGACACATGCACATTCCTGCACATGCAGACAGTAGTTTTGCTGTATAACACACTAATATTTTATTACTACACTTCTGGGAACCCTCCGTGCATGCTGTTCTTATATTGACCATAAACTGAAGCATTAACCTTCAAATAGCCCTTTAAAGAAGTGGGGATCAGCACAAGGTCCTCACATATAAAGGGTTTTATTCATCTTTATATTGTGGTAGACACTTGGTTCCAGCAACTCATCCTTAGCAAGCAACATTGGAGTTATTCCCACCTAGTGAGAGTTGAGTTTAGTCTTTCCATTGAGATGTAAATCAGTGATACCTCGTTCATGTGACCCCAAAATCCACAGATCATCTCCTTTGCTTCTCCTTAAATCTGTCAAAGTGGCACTTTTGCTTAAAAGACAGTTTAAAAAACAGCACATATAAAATCAGATGTGTGTTGGCGACTCTTGATGTCTCATCAGAAACTGTGCTCACCTTCACATTTTCTTTTCACTCTATGTGACTCATCCTCAAGACAACTGAAAAATACATTAACAAGCCTTTACACTGTACAAAAGCACTTTTATCATTAGAAAATCATTTTTCTTGCAGGCAATGGTATATATGCATGAACATGTGTTTTCTTTTTGCTTTCTTTTTTTGTAACTGCACACATTGTGCTCTTTACATATACAATTATAGAATTGACTTGGACAGAGTCAAACCAGTGGCATTAAAACATTGGTGCATTTATGGTTTCCTATGAATCACAAGAAAAATAAATATCACCAATTTTGCTTTATCTTAACAACAGATAGGTCAATTTCAAAAGACTCAAAAAACTGACGCAATCCTTTAATGTATGGTGGATTACCAAGATGTTACGTAATCAGACAGCATTTAATTTCTTACTTTAAATTAGAGAGTGCTCTTGCCAATGGCCATTTTGGACCTCTTGCCTTTTTATGCCTCCTAACTCAAGTCTAACATTAAATGCACTCATGGTTTCATTTTGTTTATATATGACAGAGCAGAAACAGCCTCCCTGGGTTCAGTAAGTCTAGTGAATATGTCAAAAATACAAACACTGAGGAAACTCCCATCCCAGTGGCGCTTTGAGCCACCCTCTGTGCTCTCTGAGCCGCTTCACTTCAGTACAATCTAAGACCATTTGTTGCACAACTAGGGTTTTCTGTTTTTTTCTTGTTTTGACTAATCTTAGTTGATGGACAAACTAAAAATCATTGACTGAATTGTGCAGTTTAAGGAAAATAATGTTTCAACCTCATTGATGGGCACTGACCACAGCTAAGTACAACCAGGACACGATGAGCTGCATATGTTTTTGCAGTACAACACAGGTAAAACCAGTTAAACTCATTGTTTTAATCACATATCTTCCTTTCTATATCTTTCCTCATTCATGTCCTTACTCTTGCTCCTCCTTTTTTTACTTTTCTCACTCCCCTCTCACCCCTTGATGTAAAAGTCAGATGAAGCTCTAATAGAGTCTGTGGGGAGTCAGCATTTACCACATCTGAAGCAAACAGGCAGGTCTCCTCTGCTTTCTGTACCGCTGAGGGCCTCGCTCTCACTCCCTCCATGCTTCTTTCTATTAACACCATCTCCAACAGCTTCTCCTGCAGAAAGCCCTCGGTTCTCCACCGTCCGCCCCACAGAGCCTTGCTAGCCAGTCCGAGTTTTCTACAGATCCTCTTTGATGTGTGCCAATGTTCAACATGCTGCCTTCTTTTGTCAAGGCACTTCTGAGACAACTGAGGTAGACAAAGATAACAGCCCATATCGCACCAGTGGAGACTACTTCCCATTGTGGATGAGATAAGTACAAAAGGAAAGCTCAAGGAAAACCCATATTGGCTGTGACAGCAAACCACAAGCATCCACAAGAGAACCACCGATATGGATACAGGTTCTTCCCAGAGCCCCTGTAAGAATACAGACAACTGTTGTGCATGGAACAGTGATTTAAAAGCACACAACTTTTTCTTCATTCATTCAGATAATGCTGGATAACAATGGCAAGTGAATCTGACATCAACCTACTCTAGACAGAGTGGGGCAGTGCAAAACAGACAATGACCTTTAAAAAGACAATATGCTAATAAATAGCTGTGGAGAGGGCCTCGGCACTCCAGACAAAGGGACCTTGGGAAACCGGCAGAGTTTTAATCAGGTGCAGCTCTTTCAAAAAGAGCCCGTGGCCACATAATTGATCCCAAAAGGTATGTCCCCACGCAGAACCTTGGGATGCCATTCCATTACTATAAAGAACTAATAGCACTCTTTGTTTTGCTCTCCGGGAGGACGGGGAGATTTAAAACTATTGTATATTCTTGTGCCTTCAAAGGCCACAAATGGTAAGCATTTTAATGATGAAAATGTTTTGATGTCTTACACCTCCTGAATATGGAGAAGGCCGTGTGTGTGTTTTGCCCCTCTAGTGACAGATGCATAGGCAAACAGCTTAGCAAAGATGAAAAAAGTTACTGAATCAGTGCTATTACTGATTCCAGGAGGAAGAATTGTTCATGTGTGTGTTTGCAGAGGTCTAAGAACATGAGGTGGAAGGGAAAAGTGCCGTCCTTGGTTAAATTGCACTTGCTGCTGCAGCCGTTTTGCCTCAAGTGGTGAGAACAAGGCACCTTATTAAAATAATATCAGCATTTTTGTTGCTTATTTAGCAGAGTATGCAAAATGTATATGCACAGACTCAAACACATCCACACCTATATAGCGGCTTTGCTTATTCCAGGGCAAGTATACCATCTAAGTTGAAAAGAGATACCTAATGCTACATTACTCGAGACACACAGATATAAAAAAAAGTTTGCAAGAGGGAAAACCTACACTGTCCTCCTTCACTTATGAAAGCTGCCACTGATTTAGTGATAAAGATGAGATAAATGAGCATGGAGCCTGCCAGTGGTTTCAGTGGCGTGCCAGAACGTTGCTCCCAAGTACAGTTAGTCAAAGCTTTTGTCTGCCACCGCAATGTAAACACATGTGAAATCTTGGCAGAGGAAAACACATCTTGGCTAAACTGTGGTTTATACTGATTACGGACTTGCAGATGCTGCAAATTCTGCTCAAGAAAAACATCACATGAGGAGGGATCCTCTAACTCCCAGTTGTCAGGTGAAAGTGCAGTGGCCTGCTGTTGCCGCTGCCAAGTCTAGTTACATTGGCTCGAGCGTAAAGCTGTGATCTCTTGTTTAGAGAAAAAGCACAATTTCTACGCTCAGTTTAACAGTTTTGAGATGAAACTCCAGACAGAGGTGGTTTCTAAATTTGCTGTTTTGATACCATGTGCATTAGTGGAATCGTACAAACCTTTCTTGTTCAGCTAATGCATGGGGGTGGAAATAAAAACATAGCACGCTGTGGTTTTAAATGTCGCCAATCTACACTGGAAGTGATCTTTGGAAAACAAATCAGGTAATTGCATTACACTCACCAGCCATAAAGAGATCATCTTTCCCAGCTGGATAAACGCAACATACGCAGCGCAAACATCAACTTAAATGTGAAACATTATACCGATCAAAAGCATGATACCTCAATTTATTCCCTGCAAGTTCAGGATAAACATTGAGAAAAGAGCAGCACAAGAAATCAGAAGTATTCTTCAATATGGAACTGAGTCCTGAGCCTGAAGCCAGCAGTGGGAGTCAGATACCAAACATTAACGTTTCGATTTGGAATAACAGCTAAATGAATCAAATCCAATTACCTCCTCCAAGAACAGTCAAGACTCAGGCATGCTTGCAGCCTAATTCTTCCAACTTGAGTAGGTGGTGTAAAGTCTAATGAATACATGTATTGCGCACCAAACATTTTGGACCTGGTCAACGGCTAAAGGTTTCCTTAATTGTCAAGGAAATTAATGGACAATAGAGGCTTTCTCACAATTTTCAAATTACCAACGAGTCCTTTAATTGTCAGATTGAAAATCCAAGGACAGAGTCGTCCTGCAATGCCTCCATCACGCTAACATAACGCCTTGCCTCCAAACCATCCTATAAAATCCCATTGCTGCACTTAATTGTTCAATATGAAGCCAAAGCATCTGAGGTAATTCGAATGTCTTTCTCCGATGAATATGTGCAATTGTCCTCTTTCCCTATTCTAATTTAATGCCATCTGGGGAAGGTGATTGGCTCTGTGTTGCCACTGCTGCCAACTGGGGTCAGCCTAACCATCAAGCTCTGTAATTGAGTAGTTAGTGGCAATTTTCTCCCCTAATTTCCATCTGCGAAATCCGGGCCTGGCATGGCAAATAGCACATTACGCAGGCACGATTGTGGCAAAGTGTAATAACATCGTTTCCACAGTTTGAAAACTTCCTCTGAACAAATGAGAATCACTGCCATACATGTCATTTTGAAAACTCCCTCCTTCCCCCTGAACGCCTTCCTTGATCGCACACACACAAACATGCTTGGAAACACACATCGAAGGGGGCTGAGGCACAAAATAAAGAATCTGGCGACGTCCCATTAACATATAGATAATTAGCTGCTCAAACTGCAGCCCAGCCCTTTAACACCCTAATCCTCTGACAAAGCCTCTGACTAGCTTTATCGGAAAACACCATGTTGACGCAGACACAGCTCTTAGGAGGCCATCTTGTTTGGCTTATTCACCATGACATGCTTCTATCAAGGCAAGATGAAGGAGGCACTGATTTATGTGGGTGTAATCCATAACCAATGTCATTTCTTGTGTATTTTCTTGGGTAGGAGGGAGCCAGGGTGGAGTTCTAAACTAATGGAGCAGCAGGTTTGAACACTTTTGCCTGAGAGATTTATAGTGATCATAAAGTAACGTCAGGGACAAAGAAGAGTGGAAATATGAGTCGTATATCTATGGGCTTTCGTTTATCACAGAATTTTACACAATGCAAAACACACAGACGCATACAACTCCTCACAAAAGGAGGTTATATTATCATTTTATCACGTTGGACACATGTGCTTTATTCAAATTCTAATGATCTTGCTTTAGAAAAGGAATGAAATTAAGAAATTGTTATTTGGAGCAATACATTAAGCGCTGCAGACTTGCGACAGGGTTTTTCCACTAACATAAATTTAATTTTATAACTCCGGATGGAAAGACTCCCTGCTTTTCACCCCACCCCTTCATCTCTACCCTCTCGTTTTTAAACATTTTGTAATTACTTTGACGCAGAACATCAAAAGCGAAGTAATAATAGTTGTAATTTAATCTATTCATACAAGTCATTTTCATAAACTCCTGCCTCTCCCTGCTTAATGTGCATTTCATTCATTATTGATCAAGCCTTGATGATGTGGTAATGACAACGGCATTGTTTTTTTCCCCTCCTTTTCCTTAAATGTAGACCTTGTGATTCAGGGTTTTCATTATAGGGCAGCACACCAGGCCTCTGGATTATGAAGGGCAAACAAAAGATAATTAACATGAAGAGGGATGCAGAATAGTTATCCCCTCCCCGAGTACCACCAGGCGCTACCATCACCAGCGCCATTCTCCCTTAAAATGGACCTGGGTCTTTGTGCATGCTGTCTAACTCCCCTTCAGTCAAACAACATCATTACTGAGTACTATTTTTTCCTCCTTTCAATCCATCTCTCCATCACCTCCCTTCTTTCCGATTCTATTTTTTTCTGACGGGCAATCAAAATTGGACAGGATCCTCCTTCAGGTTGGACTCGTTTGAAACAGGAGACTGAAACTCAATGATTTCATCGCACGAGGATGTTTTTGAGTAAATGACAGCTGGAAAGTGGCCTCGTTGCCTTTAATTCTTCAGATTTTAGCACGGCGGATAGATTGCAGCGACTCTGGAGAGCTTTCGGTTCTTGGACCGCTATCGAGAACTCACCATGAGAAAAGAGGTGTAGTTTCACAATAAAAGAAACTGGAAAAACATTTGAAAGAATGAACAAGAGGGCTTTTTTTTTTTCATATCACTTAGACAAACGTGTCTTCAATTTGCATGTTTGCACACGACAGGGTACTGAAATTTATTGGAAATTCATAAATTAAACCAAGACTTCTTTTTTTTTTCCACTGTTTGATGCCGAGTTGCAGTTCCTTTCGAGTTCAGCCACATATTTATCCACTGGTTTGAACTCGTCTTCCTGTAGCTGACCACACTCGTTCCGTCCTGCCACATAACCCACTATAGTGGGTGACAGACTACTTCTAGTGAAAGCCAAGGAGTTTTTTTTTATTAAGGAGTAGGGACAGCATTCATTTTTTAAAACCTCCTCAATAAAATATCATACGGTCGCTCCACATTCCTCAGAATTATAATGACATGAATATTTAAATTTAAATGCATTCTGAGCACGCCGGTTTTCTCTTTTTCACTACGGCATCAGATCTCATTTTCTACTTAAGCTCCTCCATCATGTTTATGCATATCCACATGCATGATACATATCTTTTTGTGTAAAGCTCCTTAATGCAGGCCTGATAATTTTGCTTGACTTTAATGGGGAATGACTCCTCATTGGCACGCTTTTTCTCTTTAAGACAAAAATAAAAAACATGATCAAATGCCCCTTTCATGTGGAACAGAGGCCGCGTTTGAAACTTCCCACTCCCTCTTTCTCTCCGTTGCCTCGGCTGCGAGTAAATAGATCAAAAAAAGGAGGCACAACTTTATATTCTAGTTTTGAAGCATTCTGTAATTGGACACATTTAATTGATATCCCTCAAGCTCGTAATTATAATGCAAAAAGTACGAGAAGGAAACACATGCCTTCATCACAGCCATGCTATTTTGCTTCTTTTTTTAATGAATGAATACTTGATTAAAAGACAAAAGTAGAATGACAAAAAAAAAAAAATTCAGAGAGGTAAAGTTTATGACGCTTTTTTAGCAAAAGAATGGCAAGTAGTGATTGATAATTTTACCACGTATCATTATGTTGGATAACAGAACCCCTTATGAGACTGGAGTGGACCCTCGTGAGTTTAGCTCTTGGGGAGCTCGTAGTCTGATCTCCTCCTCCCCAACGAGGAGCGATCACTGATGGAGACGAAACAGAGCGCAGATGAAGACGTCTGCAAATTGTCTGTTCTGATGCACAGTCTGTCCGACTCATATGAAAGCTCTCAGTTGTTTTTATCTTGTTTCTAAGATGATTGTGTTCACGTGCGACACTGCAACTGAAATCAACTGAAACTCAAAAATTATACGCGTAGAATGTTTCAAGCAACATTTGATTTTAACGTTAGGACGATGTAAAGGTCATGCATTTCTCAAGAGATTGTCCTTCACTTGATGACTTTCATGCCAGTTTCCAACTAAGATTATCTTATGTTGAGAGACGTAGTCATTTTAATTAAACTTTGAAAATAATATGCACAAACCTCTACAATATTGCAAGAAGACACTCTCAAAGTATGTGTTGTGAACGACTCCCAGCTACTACCACATCAAACATCTAACTATTTTTGTGTTGGCTAATGTTGATTAGCTGTGGTGATCTTTTTACATTAGACTGACTCTAAAATGTAATGAGTTGCAGATGAACATTTAATGACTACTTCTTGAAATGTTTATTAAAATCTGTCCACATGATTTTTTTGTAAAAAGACAGGCAGGATTGACACCAACTAGTTATTTGCAATTTGTTTTTACTAATATGTTGCACAATTTGTTAGCATCAGGATATGTTTTGGGGATCATTGTCAGTTACTAAAAAAATATATATAATAATAATATCTGTAAAACTTAATCAAATACAGATTTTCTTTTTTCTGTTTTTTCAGTGTGTGATCTGTGGTTGCCATGTTAAATTGTGTTGGCTGTAAAAGTTAATCAGTTATAAATGTTGAATGAGCTTTACTCCAAAAGCTAACAAGTTGTAAAAGAACATTCAAAAGTTAATTTTGCATGGTATTTAAAATGTGTCAAGGATTTCACGAGATATTTTAATAATATACACACAAACATAAGCAAAAACATCATCACCTGTCTGCCTTTGGACCATGAAATGCATCCATTAATGCACTTCCATTTCTAGTTCGTCTAAAAAAAAAAAAAAAAAGTCTTTATGTGCCTGACAACCTGTTGAGCAAATGAGTTCTCAGCCCAAAAAAAAAATCTCTTATCCACCTGTCAGAGTGATACACTCACTGAAGTGCCAGAGCTGTCGAGCTCGAGTGAGACGAGGGAAGATGAGGAGGTAAAATTACGAACGCAGCACCTATAGGATCCAGTCGGAGCTGTCACACATACAATATGGAGGAGCCAAATGACTAAACGGGCCTACATGAACAAAAGTGTTTGGACTTCATTTATACTTTTTCCCTCCGTGAAGACTAATCTCTTTCTTTCTACATTTGCCTTTACAAAAAGAAAAATTGATGCTACGTAATGACAAGGGACCAAGATGGAGCTCGGAGGCAAAGACAGCTAACTTTATGATCGCCCGCTGCTAGGAGGCAACGGTGGACCCCGTAATCGCCCCGTCTTTGTGAATGTCTTGTCTGTCAGCATAATATGAACCACTGCTGAACAACACCAACACAAGTGAATGGCACGTTAAAAAAAAAAAAAGTACAGTAGTCCCTTCGTTACGTCGAGGTTGGACTTTCGCAGACTCGCTCTTTCACGACATTTCAACGATTGTTAACTTTATTACTCACGTGATTGGGACAGTACAGATAAAAGTTAACAAAAAATAATAATACTTCGGACAGGTGCCACCATTTTGTAGTTTTCTTTCCATAAGCCAATACTGTAGCATCAGTCCAAAAGAACTACACTACCCAGAAGCCAACACTGCTTCCGGCTGCCGAAATGAGGGAAAGTTTTGATCTGATCCGAACTAAAAAGTGTGGTTTATAGTCATAGTGACTTTGGTGCTCAGTGGATGCAGAGAGCTGATCAGAACTGGACCAGAACTACTTCCAGCCTCATCAGTCAATCTGGATGTTGCGGTCCATGAAGCCTCTCAAGCAGGGAGGCGTTACTTGGAGACCCGATGACTTCTCCTGAGCTCACCTGGACTTTTTTCATCCGGATTCCTCCAGATTATTTGGACTTGATTGGGACCATTGTGTGGTTTTGTGATGGCTCTCTGAAGGTCCGGCTCTCTTCAAAAGCATCTGTTGCTCAATGGCTGCAGAGAGCCGATCAAAACCAGACCAAGGCTGGTGAGTTCCTCCTATAAAAATTTGCAGTAGCTACTGTACAGTACATATATGTATGTTGTTAAAATTACATAGATTTAAGAGTTTAGAACATTGCAAGAGTGTGGGAGGGGTTTATAAATACAACGTTTCTACTTTGCAATTTTTCACTTATTGCGGACGTGTCTGGAACGTAACCCCCGCAATAATCGAGGGACTACTGTATTCAAGCTTTGACAGCTACAACTCTGTCATTTATCAACATAAACTGATTTTAATCTACAATTCTGGCATGAAAGATGCAAGCAATATGCATTCCTTTGAGAGGCATGAGGTCTTAAGGGGGAAAAACACTGCTTTGAAATTGTCAGGAACAAGAAGAAGAAATTCTAATCATGAAAGACCAAAAAAGACATAAATGACCATTTTTCCAGATGTTCTGCAGGTGTGGCTTGAACAGACGTCTATAAAGTGCAATGAGTGATGAGACGAGGCTAAAGAGGGCTAAGCAAGACCAAAGAGACAGGATCAATTTCAATCCTCTTGATCCCCTGACCCCCAAACCCTGAGTCTCCCAGGGAGTACCAGCGGAGTGTGCAGACGATAGGCGACTTTGAAGTTGGGTCTGGGAGGAGGCTACTGTAGATTGGCTAAGGACTGGAAAAACACTGCTGTGTGTGTGTATGTGTGTATATGCATGTCCCCCTCCCCACCCACCACACCCCCACTGCGTGTTTGTGCCTGTGGAGAGGAGTGGGAGGATTTGAGGTAAATGGTGGTAGCGTGGACACATCCATGGATGAAATGGGAGACGGAGGCAGATGGGGGTACTTGGCATTTCCTGTGCCTGCTTATTTGTTGGTGCCTAATGAGCTCTCGGACTCCATTAATGAGAGGACTGAATCCATTATCATCATCATTTCAAAAGGAGTCCCTGGCTCTAAACAGCTCCCCACATTAGCCGAACTTACCCCTGTTGCACCGTTTGATCAGTGGAGGCAACAGGGGTGGTGATGCACACAAGCACACATCTACACACAAACAATCCCTTCCTTGTTAATATTGCACAGCTTTCATGTGGACACAGGCATGCAGATGCTATTAAAAA
>JARVGS010000814.1:8646690-8662266 GCA_031762315.1 Hypsolebias antenori | reverse complement strand
CCTAACATGTGGTTTTGTCTTTCTAGAAACCAGTTCAGGGTTGTTTGTAATTTGACAACTGGCATATTAAAGTTGTAAGTTGTGAAAAATTACTATTCAGTCATTTTCTGCTCATCATCTGAACCAAAACAAAACAAACAAACAAACAAAAAAATATATATACATGGGCCCCCATGTTGACTCAAGCCCAGGGGCCCCCATCCTCCTAAATCCGGCCCTGTTCAAGGATCACTCATTAACACTTAGAAGAAATGAGCTATAAACCTAAACAATATAGTAACAAAATATTAAGGTGATTTTCCAGTTGATTAGCTTCACAGAACAGGTACTTTTAGTTTTGTTGCACAAATAAAAAGGACACTTGACACATTCATTTGTCTTCAAGCCTCATCTCTCCTACAATCTTTGCACTTCCCTTTTCAAGACAAGTAAAACACATTCTGCCTGCATTTGCACATTTCTGAAGAGACAAGTGATATAGAAAACAGTTTGATAAAAGATTGCAATTGATCGTCACTGATCTCATGCTCTCAGCAGATATAATTGTTGTACAATACTGTCCTTTTACAACGCTGGTTGTGTACTAGGGGTGTAACGGTATGATAAAATCACATTTAGGTTCGGTTCAGTTTCAAGGAGGGCTCGGTTTGTTAATTTTCAGTAAAATAAAAAAAGACAAAATGAAGACTTACAAAATGTTTACCGGTATTTTGAAAACATGCCAAGTAAATGATACGGTTATATAGAAATAAATAAAAGCGACCCATTTAGATGATATTTTAAATAGACGGCACTCTTTACAATAAATAAACTGTACTAAAAATAATAAAAATCTTAATAAATACAATAACAGTAAGAATCAGAACAATAAAGTGCAACAGACTGTTTACAGTCTAATCAAGTTTTGTTTTTGTCCAAAAAGACCAACTTGTCCATACTTTCTGCCAAAAGCACAAGGATAGTTACAGTGAATATCTCCAGCGGTGGAGAAAACCACTCACTAACAACAGTAGCAGGAATAAAGAGGTAGAGCTTTACTAATTTTGCGGTGTGGTTGTATTTGACCTCATTGTCTTTCGATCAAAGAAGAGAGTCAGCTTCATGGGAAAGGCACCCTGAAACTCTGTACAGTACTCACAAACTTCTTCTTGGACCTGCTCCAGAAGGGATTTGTTACTTCCCACCTGTCCCTGGAAACAACACAAAGAGGTTAAAAAACAGTTAATAAGATTATAATTTTAAATTAAAAAGTTATTAGATAATAATAATCAAATAACATATCCTCTCCCTCATCATCATCATGTGGTAGTGCTTTAAATCAGCCCAGGCTTGTTGACAATATCAGTTTTAGCTTTATCATAAAGTGCTGGTGCAACTTTTTGGCCGAAATGTTGATGTGATGTCATAGGGAGCAGGACTCAAGAACTTTAATCATATGCTTAAAGCCGGCGCATCAACAGCATTTGGACGTAGATCCAGAGCTTTAAAAACTTCTACAGCTTGTGTTATTGCTCTGGACAGCTCTGAATCACTTGATAAAGGTTGTTTAAATGCTGCTGTTATCGGTCTTTGCACCAACCAAGCTGCTATTTTGTAGAAGAGACGTTCACGTTCGGATGATGTCGTTTCAAGTGCGTTAACAAATTAGACGTGTTGCCTGCTGCAGATCCAACCTCCATGAAACAACGTCGACGCACAGCTTTGGATTTGTTCACTTGTCTTTTAACAAGAAAGACATAATGTTCCCAAACAGGAGACCACAACGAGATGCTAGGATGCTACTGCTACTTGTGCTGCAAGGCTGCAACAATAAGTAGTAATGTGCTGAAACACTCTTAGGAACTTTAGTTCCGTGGCGCATAATGCCTTGCATGTGGTATGCACGGTACACACGTGGACCGAAAATGGCTCAATACACCCATGTGTACCGTTACGTCATTAAATACTGTAACCCCAGATGCTATGAGTATGGGCGCAGCCCTTTAAGAGCTGCCACTGATGTGTCTCTCCCCATGTGCAGAGCGCCAACACCAAAAAAAAAAAACTCTAGTCCACGACCACTGTCTGTGTGGGCCCCACCTCTAGACCGTATTAATTACATTGGGTCTGTAGATCTGCTCCCAAAATAGCGAAAAAGGGCTGCTTGTCAGTTCTGACGTAGCATCTCACACACCGCCCCTCGGCTGTTCAACCTGGATGGAGGATCCTGCTCTTGAGTGAAATTGTGTTTTATAAAAAAAAAAAAAAAAAAAAACACTTTCACAATTATCAGAACGCTGGTGAAGACTGTTGACGGTTGTTTTTGTCTTTAACTTTTTTGAATTTACAATTATCAGAAAAAAAAACCACACATCCCCCCCAACAGCTTTTCTTCTGCTGCCTCTTCCACTCCTGTGACGGGTTGGACAGTGAGCACGTCAGCTGACGACCTCTGCCGCTCCGTTATCCCAGCTCGCTCATCCACCTGACTGCTGGGAGAATGGAGCTGAAGAAAGGCGGAGGAGAAAAGATGTGTTTGCACGTGCAGCATCTTTGCTACGTGGTCTCATAGTCAAACTCAGTCAGGGGGTGTGTATGGGGTGGGGGGGGGTGGGGGGTTCTGTGCATGTTACCGAGACAAGTCGCTTCAGAAAAAAGAAGCCCCCTCCCCAGTACTCTTGTTACCGATAGTGGGAGAGAGGGGCTGGAGGAGGATGAAAGATTGTGCCCATGCATGAAACACCTGTTGCTGACAGGGAAGATGGAGGAGCAGAGGCAGTGAATCGTGGCATCTTTAATACGCTTACTGTTTAAAGGATTACCATTTCACTATGTGCATAGAGTGTGTGTGAGGAAAAGATACAGCAGGATCATATGACCTGACTATTGAGATGATTCTGCTTTATGAACTATGTTGGAATTTTATTCAAACTTTAAATAATATTGTTATTAACCCACCCCCACCCCCCCAAAACTGTCCCGCCGAGTCTAGGCGGGATCTAATGGCTCAGGCATTGTTAGGTCTAGCATTCGCCACTCCTGAAAAATCCGGGCAGACATGTACGAGTGCTTCTTGAAAAACCACCTGTCGGTGGCAGACCTGTCTCCAGCTTTCTAACTTAGAGGGGGGAGAGAGGCTGTTCACCATCTCCATGTTGAAAGTGGAAACGTCCAAGACCTGCCTAGCTCTGAAAGAAAAAAAAGAGCCCACCTACGTGTTTTGCTTTGCGGCAAATACGCCGATTGTGCAGGTCGGAGCTGTAACGTCTTCTTCTGGTCTTTTCTTATGCTGCATCACTGGATGAAGAAAATGGGGGAGCACATGTACAGACCTGACACAATTTACACGGTCTAGAGGTGGGACCCACACAGTAGGTTGGCGTGGACTAGAGTTTTTTTTCCAGTGTTGGCCCGCTGCGCGTGGGGTGAGACCCATCAGTGGCAAGTCTTAAAAGGCAAAGTCCATATACGAACTAGAACAAGCACAACATTCACACATCAAATGACTCAGAGTTTGGAAACATATTGACTAATCATAAAATTCATCAAAATAACTGCAAACCTGTGCTTGTAAGTTTTTATTTTGAGTTTATACTCCTGGGAAAAATCAGGGGTATTGTGCACATGAACAATCATTTAGTTGGTATTTTTTTTTTTTTTTTTTTTTTTTTTACAGCGCACCACTCATTTCACGAAGTCAACTCTGGTCCAGACCACTGGGAGACAACAGCTTCTTATCTTAGAGGCAGTTTGGCATCTTGAAGGAAGAGCAGCAAGACGGCAGGATGAACTTTAAAGCAAACAAAAAGATTAAAACCCTCTTTACTCTCACAGCCTCATAAACAGGTTTGTAACTTACATGAGAAGTTTTTTTTTCTTTTCTTTTCAAATAAATAATTGCAGATGACAGAAACCTGTAGTCTAGTGCTTTCTCCATTAGTGCGGCCATTTAAAATCATGTGCTTGGTTACTAAACTGCAGTGTTTCAAGGGTCAGGGTGCAACAATTATAAAGAAGTATTTTGGAAAATGGAACAACACTAAAAAAAAACAAAGACAACCAACAAAACTAAAAAATAAATAAATAAATAAATAAATAATAAAAAATTAGAAACACAAAAAAGGGAAAATTTGCATGATTTAAAAACAAGAAAACAAACAATTTGGAAAACACAAAAAAAGCACAAAAAATATATATACTGTATAGGCTATATATATATATGAGATTATTATTCTGTATTCTAATACTGCAGGGTTTTTATGTAAAATGTTTAAAGTGAATAGGTATCTGATGTCTTCATTTTCAGAGTTGTGGTGTTTGTTTTTTCTAACTTTATCTATTGTTTTAATGTTTTGTCGTGTTAATTTTGTTATTTTTATTCTGCTTTGATGCTTTTTTGTAAAAATTTCAAAAAATTCTCGGAAATGCGGCTGCGCGTTGATATTTTGCCCAATTTTGTATTTAAATCTTCAAGTTCACTAAATAATTGAAATATGAAATACTTTTATTTCTTTCTGATCATCTTATCAATGCATTCATCGACTTTCTAGTGTATTTTAATGGCCTGCCACTGAAGGCAGAATCATTGTTACCTGTGTCCACGTGCATGTTTTTGATTGTATCTACTGTTAGTAAAATATCTCATAAACCAGAGGATGATTTTTAATGAAAAAGTCTTAAAAAGTAATCACCGAATGTGCATCTGCAACTGAACAGATATACTTCCAGACAAAAAACTAACAGACAACAGGGTTTACTCAGCTGGTTATAGCTCATTTACTTTAGGAGTCACCCCAGTTCAAGATGGTCACCACAGCTAGCTGACACTGTCAACACAAAAATGTCTATACTCGAGTCAGATTTACTAATATTGAGCTAAAGTTTAGTGTGGGAATAGCTAAGAGTCACCCATAACATGTACTCCAAGTGCTAACAGATCTGGCAACATGGATTGAGATTGAATGCAACATTGTTTACAAGATTTGACCAAAGCACCTATTACATGGTCTTCTCTCATCACAAGGTGATTTCAGTTTAAAACTCCAGCCAGAAGGCAGTCCTTGAAGGAATTCTAGTCCTTTAAATTCTTCTGATTAGTTTTTCTAATCTTCATTCAGATCAGCCACTTTGAGGCTGCAGTTTAGTGCAAATGGAGGGGTAAACTCTAACGCTTTCTGACTCCTGGGTGAACCTGGAGCCCAGCCGTCCTCTGTGCCATGCCATTATAGTTTCTGTGGATAAAAGCAGAAACTCTAGTGACAGCCAGCGAGACAAGTCAGGGAACCATCAGCTGCACACTCCCGGTCTCTTTCGCTGGATATCGAGCTGGTGATTAGAAGCTTCAGCGTGCCATCTGATTAGCACATGGCAACAGGCCTTATTGATCCCAGGTGGGAAGAGGGTAAATGTTTATGGTAAATTGCTCGGGTGATTCGAACACAGCAGTCGGGCATTTAAGCTCGCTGGCCAGGAACAAAGAGAGATTAGAATTGAAATTCAAGCCAGTGTGGCAGGAACAATCCCTCTGCAAAGTAATGGGCATAACGCATTACGATAAACAGAGTAATGGAGCGCTGGTAGGCATCACTACAATATATCCCTTTAGTTTGATTATCGCAATGAAATGTCATGGAAAGTTATCCCATTAAAAAGGGCAAAAACAAGGAAGGAAAGCATTTTTACGATGGCTTCAGAGTGTGAGTAATGAGGTATGCTCATTGAGAGCAAAATGACTTGGAAAGTTATTAGTCACAGATTGCAGGACTAAATATCCCTGCAGTGCTTTGTTGTTGTCATGCAAATGCAAGGAGTGAAAAATGAGATCTCTTAAATCATCTTTGGTAAAGAAACACAACCTGAGCATGATTCACAAAAGGGTCGAGAGGGCGGGAAACGGGAAATCATTGCATCCTTTCCTCCCGTTCCTCTTGGTCGTTCCTGTGCGAGTGGAAGAGAAGGAAGCGAGAGGCGGCCGACAACAGGGCCCCAATGTTTTGCCTGCTCATTAAGTCTGCCCAGAGGTAAGCCAATTGATCTGCAATTCATTCTCACAAGCGTTAAATCGATGCGGGGAGACATGAAAAGCTCCGGGTTTTTATGACTTCAGTCAAAGAATTCCTGAAACGCTTTGTAACAGCAGATAATGGTAATCTGCCTTGTTTGTGTCTCAGTACTGAGAAATCAATATGGTTTGAGAAAAAAAGAGGAGAAAAAGGAGGAAGTTGATTTGAATGAAAACAAAAGTGTTTTTTTTTTTTATCTTGAGTCTATGTTGTCTTGAGATCATTGGAAAGATGTGTGCCTGTATGGGGCATAGAAGAGGCGCTATAAAATCTAAATACACTCAGTTCGATTTAGGCTCAGTATCTGGGTGGCTGTGGCTGAGTGGTTAGAGCAGTTGTCCTCCATTGCAAGAGTTGGAAGTTCAATTCCACCAGCAGTCACATGCTGAAGTGGACCTGGACAAGACATTGAACCCCTCATTACCTCCTTGTGTGTCCCATCGGTGTATGAACGTGATAAAGTACTGATTAGTCTTTATATTGATCAAGTAGAGTGCTGTATGAATGGGTAAATGAGAACACAGATTGTTTTGTGAAGCACTGAGTGTCTTGATGAGACAGAAAGGCGCTTTACAAGTACAGTCCATTTACCATTTACAGACCTAGTCTTCTATGAGTTTTAAATTGAATTATTTTCATGACAAATTATCGAGTTGTAGCCGTTTGTCATTAAAACTTCAAAAATTGCAATTTTATGTGATAGTACTCTTAGCCTGTGTTTTGAATGTCTCTCAGCTAATACCATGCTAAATTTTAGCTCAATTTGTGCATCATTGACGGAGCTATAGCAATTTTTGCGTTGGCAAATGTCATTACAGCTGTGTCAGCCATGTTGGGTTGACTCCAAAAGTTATTTAGTTGTAGATGTTTATCTAATGATTATTTCCTGCATGTTTCATTTAAATGTGTCCAGTAGTTCACAGGATATTATGGAAACACATACACAGGTAAAAAGTTGCTGTCCATCTTTGACTTTTGGTGACGAGGAATAAAGCTGCTGCTTACAAACTTTATCCAACTAAAAGCATCGCACTAACCTAACAATAATTACAGCAATTTCTTCTGAGAGCTCCAGCAACAGCTGCGTTACGAGTACAGTACGAGACACCTGGGCGATCCATTACCTCTCGTTTCGTATTGATTGACAAAGCAGCAACATAAAATAATTAGAATTGATTCTCGATGAGCCTCTGCCTGCCATACACAAATCCTCCTCCTCTTCCTCCTCTCTCCATTTCACTTACTGCTTGGAATCTGAATATGGAGCTCGGGTAATTAGGTCACGCTGTTAAATTTTTAATGATCTCTGAAATCATATTCATGCTCACAGTGTGTCAGGTACACGTACAGCCAGCCTGGAGTGATACATCACCATTCTATGACATGAACAGAAGGCCTTAGCCATTTAATTGTATGACCTTTTCGACCGAGCGCCGAGTGAAACCATCGGGAGGAAGGGGGTATTTAGTAGGAAAATGAGTGATTGGGTATTGGTAGGTAGAACAGTGCACAAGCGTGTCATAATAAAACAGATTCACTCGTTTAAGGGGTTGTGTGTATGTGTGTGTTCGTGCAAAGGTGACTGCAGGATAGGGGTTTGCAGTTTGATCGTGGTGTTCGTGCTCCATTTTTATGAAGCCGGAGGATCAGCTGCGGTCAAGGTTAAAGCTAAAAGGGCACCGGGGTCAAACGCTGAGAAAACGGCTGGGATAATTTGCAATGACAGACTATCAGCTTGTTTCTGATTCAACATGTAGCGGGAAAAAAGTAAAAGATTAAAAAAAGACCACAAAAAAAAAATCTCAATGTGTGGCAGGGGGTGTTTTTTTGTACTAAGCTTAACCGGTTATCAATATTATGTAATACATGTACTGTACTTCTTCTTCTTCTTTTGGCTTTTCCCTCTTCAGGGGTCGCCACAGCGAGTCATCCTCCTCCACCTCAATCTGTCCTCTACATCCTCTGTCCTCACTCCAACTACCTCCATACTTGTACTACTGGTTAAAAATAAAAATTTAAAAATCAAAGAGTACAAAATCTGCACAACTGTGTCTCATAACAATGGCTAATGTATCCCTGAATTAAAAACGTGTAAGCAAAGTATGTGACTGACAACATGTGTTTAACTACAAAAACAGCAGAAGTGACTAAAAATATTGACATTTATAGAAGAGCCTTTGAGGATTACGATATCTATTTTAATGTATTTGATTTATATCTACACTTAGATTTGACTGGAGTATGCAGATGAAATTCTGGTAGATTCAGCAAAGTGCTCAGTTTAGAATTAGTGCAGACCCACTTTTCAGAATTGCATATTAATATATTTATGAAACTACAGGTGTAAACATATTCAAACTGCACCTTTTGATATAATTCAAGATTAGATTTTGCACGTTTGATTTCTTAGTTTGCAATGAGTACCTTCGTTATGCATTTCTCTCAGGATACTAGCAGAGTTTTAGGATTAAATCTTTAAGTTTGATTTATTTTAATTTAATAAACAAAATAGGCCCATCAGCCTTTGTCTTCTGGTATTGATACATTGAACAAATCGGGACATATAAAACAAAAAACTTAATTTTTAGTTAAAAAAAAAACAAACTGAGTCACAGAATACAGAAACCTGTCTTCTATGAGAAAAACAAAGCAGTTAGTTGTGTTAATGCAGGGCTGATGGAACTTGGCAAACACTAAAATGATTTTACAGATATTAAGCTAAACTTTGGTGTGGTACTAGCCAGGGTCATGCTCAACACATAATTCGAGCGCCAACAGATTGTGTGTAAACTTTCATACATTGGCATTAAAGCAGCAGATAGACATTTCTTCAAGGAATGTTTCGTTTTGATATAAAATTCTGAAGATCATGTTTTCTTTGTTTGCCACAGAAATAAACAGTTTGTCCATTTTCTACAATGAGTTTATAGAAGATGTAAATTTACCTTTTGCATTATTAATGTGTCAAACAAAAAGCTGTCATAACAGTAAAAATATATTTCGTTTACGTCAAATTAAGACTAAGGCACCACGGAAACGTAAATTTATACAAACAGGTGTTGAGAACTGGAAAACAATCAATTTTAAGGCAAAATGTTACCAGACAGATGTCAAATAAGTAAAACTGTTCTTAATTAACAGTAGGGTTTTTATACTTGTTTCACTAACCTTGCGGTTTTGTGACTCTAGAACTCAACTTTCTTGAAATATTTATATATGCACATTTAGGAGAAAGTGTGCTGCATTGTCACTTGAAAATTACTTTAATGCGAAAGGTGGAAAAACATCTGCCACGGTGCCTAATATATGTTCAAGGGATGAGTTTTTAAAATGGAAATTTACGGTAGGAAATGTGATTGGTAAGCATCAAACTGTTGACGTCTTTATAACAATTTATGTGGACGAAAATGCTCGATTGTATAAAGAATTAAAAGAGACTGTTACAAAAGCAGAGGAACATCTTGAGAAACTGAATGAGAGCATTCTAGAGTTGAGTAGCGCCACCTTCGTTCACTTTATACATGTAAGATCCTTCATTAGGGCGTGATTGTCTCATCTTTCGCCAGTGTCTGACAGTAAGGTGGGTTTGATCCTCTATAATTACCCTTCTCCTGGAAATGATTGCATCTCAAGTTTCCAAACTGACATCTCTATTTGGACACAAGTAATCCGCTTTCTCAGCTGCAGCTGATACCTGACTGTAATCTGCCCAGTCAAGCAGGGAGAAACATGGCATCGCGCTCGTCCGCTGCTGTGGCGTGGAATACAAACAGTGAAAACTGCAGTCCAGTAATTTATCCAATCTGGGGTTTATGGAGTTCTGATGTGTGCGTTTCTTTTTTTCCCCCTTTCATCATCGTTGTATGGGGCGGTGGTGGAATGGTTGAAGGTAAGTTAAGATGTAAATGGTGATAGGGTGTCCAGCCTAGTCAAAGTGATGTAAGACACAAGTCAAGGATCAGATAAAGCTGTGCTATGCAATTCCACCAAAAAGTGATGGGTACGAACAAGACAGAAGGAAACAAACTGTGCCACTTAATTCTTCAAAAATAAAACTCACAATAACGGTATAATGTACCGTTTTTATGTTTAATGTTATGCTATTGTTCATTTATTGGGTGTACCTTCTGAACAGCAAGTTCACAAGCAGGTATAACTTTGTACAGAGATGAACAAGTCAACAATAAAGGACATAGAAAGAAAAAACTATAAGCCCAGTTTTTAAAAAAAATGTATCATTGCACCATAAAAATAAGATTTTTATTTTTATTTTTATTTTATGGCAGCAACAGGCAAAGAGTTGGGACAGAGGCAACTAAAGGCTGTAAAAGTGAGTGGTTAAGAATAAGAAACAGAAAGAGCTTTTTGCAACAAATTAGATTTACTGTAATGGCAAAAATTTGCACCAGGTCTAAAGAGAATTTTATAGACAAATCTCTTGAAAATAAAAATGGGCACAGGTTTACCAGTCTGCAAAAAACTGTCTTAAAACAGTGGGATGATTTCAAAATAACGGACCTCAACAGAACATTAAAGATTTTCACTATCCAAATTCAAAACTATTATTTTGTTTTCTAAAAATGGACGAGTTACCAAATATCAACGTTTGATGTTACTAAATTTCATTATGAATAAAATACAGGTTCACAAGATTTACAAAGCACTGCATTTTGGTTAGATTTTACACAAAGTTCCATTTTTCATTACTGGACTTTTAATAAATTGTCAGAAACTAAAGAAAGCAAATTAATAGAAGCATCACCTTAAAAGCAATTTAATATGACATCTTCCATTCATTAGCACGTCACTGTATAAATGGATGATGGACAGGCAGAAAAGGGATTACATCCTCATCTTAGGCACTTTTTGATTAAATTAAAGTTCATAGACAACGCATCAAACGAAATTGACTGAGGATAGTTGTTGGAGTTGATCAAAATTAAATAGAGGGTTTTAGAGTGCGGTGGTCTGGTGGATGAGGAAATAAATAACAGAGAATAAAACGACTCCAGTAAATAGAGCTGGAGTGTAAAAAGGCCATTAGGCATGAAGCAGCCAACATGACAAGGCAATGATGCCGGGTAAATAGTCTGTGTTTATTTAAATCTCCTCCAGCTGCCTCGAATAATCATGACAAACTGTTGCTGGAGCAGAAGATTAAGGCGACAAATAACACAGTAATTCAAAAACAATTTGCATCATGCATTTACTGGACAAAAATATCATTTGACGCAGACGATAGTGGCTGATTTGATTTTCAGTCGGGGATTCCTTACCATCAGATGAGCCTAATACAGTTTTTTTTTTTTTTTGGTTACACTGTGTTTACATATTTATCTATTTATCTGTTTATGTCACCAAGGGAGTTAGTGTGGATGTGTGGTTGTCATGTTTGCAGAATCTTTTCTCGCTAATAAGGCTAAGCCTCCTTCTTTTGAGCCTGGAGCCACAGAGCTAAGCTCTTTCACTCCTTGGTTGGAAATACGCAGTGAAAAGGAAATCAATATGCTAATAAGAGAGGGTGTCACAGTGTCAATGTCTGGCTTTTTAGAATTAAAACAGGATGTGGACTTGTACTTAAAGCCATAAGTCCACTGAACATCTGACCTGACCGTAGGGAGGAGAGCACTTTACCGTCCAAGTCCAATAACGCCTACAAACTAAAGAACTGATATAGGAGGTCATGCATATTGCCCACAGCTGTTCATGCAAGAGCTTTAAATAAAGATAATCATATGTTGAGAAATGACTCAGTTATAGCTGTTTTGGTGAAATCTTGAAAATAATGTGTGATCTCACTGGAAGGTGTCACGCTCAGAGTTAGTGTTGTGCATGACTCGCGGCTACTACCACATCAAGTTTTAATTTAATATTTGTAAAATTGACTGACTTATAGCTGTTTTTTATGTTGGCTAGCCGTGGCAGCCATAATGAATTTTATTGATGGAAAAGTTTGATCAGTTGTAGATGTACATCCAACGATTATTTTCTGAAAGTTTCATTAAAATCCATCCAAAAATTCATGAGATATTTTCTTAACAGTCAGCTTGAGTTAAATGTTTAATGGCAAAGTTCTAAATGAGGCTTTTGTTCACATTTGTTAGCCCTCAAAGCGTGTGTTGGGATCAGTCTCAGCCACTGCCACACCAAGCTTTAGCTCACTAGCTGTACAAGTGGCAAAATGAAAAGCCATTTGTGTGTTTTTAGAGGTCAGCTGACTGTGGCAGCCATCTTGAATCATGCTGATCTCAAAAGATAAAAAGTTGAAGATGCACATCCAAAGATTGTCTCCTGCAAGTTCCGTTACAAATTGTAAAATGGTTTGCAAGATACTCCGGTAACGGACAGAATCACGAATAAATTCACACACAAAATCATCAGGGAAAAGGAAAAAAAAAAAAACAGTCATCTTGCCTTTCAGCGAAGGGAGAAAAGAAAACTTGCAGGAGGTGGAAGGAAACAGAAACTTTGACTGGTTCGACAACAGTTTACGTTCGAGCCACTTTTACTGCAAATCTCAAAAGACAGATGTTGAGCACTTCAGGTGATGAAGCTGAAACTAGAATGCTCTTCAGTATGCATCTGTGAACCTGTGTGTGTGGGTGGGGGTAGATGGGGGGAGGCTCAAATTGGTCCAGCAAGCAGAATAACAGGAGAAAAGACAGTTGTGCATTGTAACTTTATGATTTGATATCTCAGGGTGTTTAAGGTCACAGCTAAAAACTTGTTTATGCAGAGAGTGTGAGTATACAGTATTTGACTTTATCTATCCTCTCTCTCCCTGCTCTACCCCCCACCCCTCCTTCTCACTGCTTTTAAATATTTAGTTCTTATGAGTGAAAAAAAAAAAAAGAAAGAAAGAAAGAAATAAGTAGTCAAGCTTTTGGACATTCCTGATGCTGTGCTGCACTTTCCCTCTGAAACATCATGCATATTTAAAGCTAATAAAGCATATTCCTTACCTTTTATCCAGGGCTTTTTAATGCAGTGCATGAAACGACAGAGAAGTCTGTGTGCGCACGCATATCCGAGTGTCAAATCAGTTAGTGACCCTCCCCGATAAGTCAAGTCTCTGAAAGGCAAATCATACCAACCATCAGCACTGCCACAAACTGCAGTCAATTCCTCCGTGATGTCATGACCTCTGATATAAAGCTGTGGGGGGTTTTATCCCGCAGTCAAGCAAATTGAAACAAACCGCTCTATAGGTGCCATCATTTAACCGTCAAAGTGTCAGGAATTCATAGAGAAGGGAAAACAGTGCCCTAAGTTCAAAGGAAAATCATAAATAAATCAAGCTGCATCACCAAGTGACAGTATGTTAAAGGTATTCTAATGGTTATGGGCTGTTTAGTGATGTTTAAATAAAATATATGTCCTCGAGTTTAGGACTTTTACATAAGCTTGAGTAGAGATAGAACAATTAGTCAGCCAATACTGACCACTTTGAAAGATTGACAACCAGTCGTGCCTGTTCATAGTGGCCAAGAGACCAAAGTAGAAAATTAAGATGCAGCAGCAGCAGCTTTACAACATGATGTAGCATATAATTTAGCATTTTTAAGCAACACTAGTCTATTATATATTATTTTAAAGTGTAAAAGTTCTTCTAAGGGTAGTCAAAATGTTTTTTTTTTTATTTAAATTGAGCAACTTATGTTCCATTTGGTTAAAAAAAAGACATATTCATCATGTTTTAAGAAAGTTTAGAACCGAAGAGTGCAGATAAAAAAACTCCTGGAAAGGCTTGAGTGTAAAATTAGAAAAACTATTTATTCAAACAACAACTAAAGAGCTGATGTGGCAGCAAAATACTCACAAAGAAAAGCTGGGGAATACACGGAGGGAGCAAACAAGAACAACTTTACATCTTAATGCCAAGATGGAGAACTAAAGACTAAGACTGAAAATAAAAGGACAATGACGAGGGAGAAATGACAAACACCTGGAGAGACGACGAGGATCAGGTGAACGTGGGAGAAGCAGGAGCTGACTACAGGAGGGGAAAAAAACACTAGGAAAACTGAAATACAAGTAAAACAAGATACCAGTTACAGAAATACTAAAACAAATAACGCAAAGCACACGAATCACGAGAATTTTGGCCAGCAGCTGCCATGATATCAAAAGAAAGGCATCAACCATAGAAAAGCTCTTATCAAACGACTACCTGGAAACTTTGTTTGTTTATTAGCTAGAACTCCCAAGTATATAAAACGCACCATAATAAGACTATTACAACCTATAAAAGGAAGATGAATAGCAACACTTAGGACTCAAAAGAATTATGTCCACAAATTGTGTTTTAAGTAGAGCTGTTAACATTAACACGTTAAGGAATGTGATTTATCTAAAATGATTAACTCGTCAATATTACATACGCAGATTAATCCATTAGTATACTGTTTACCAATGTTCCCTCTTAAGCCGTGCACCTGAGCCATCATGCACTCTTCGCATATTCTCCACAACCTTTCTGAGATGCGTTCAGAGTGAAGGGAGGGACCCCCCCCCTCCCCCAGTCAAACAGACCTGTGTCACGTGATTTGTGTTGCGACAACGGAGGTTTACGAAGAGGTTAAAAAAAATTCAACCAATGAAATCACAGGAGAACTTTCATTCCAGCCAATCAGTGTCTTCTGGAGTTTTGGCGCTACGTAAGAAAGAGCTAAGTATCTATGGCTTCTAGCTCTTCTCCAAGCTTTAAACTCATTGCATATCCAGGAATAATATTTTACATTGTGGCTTAATCACAGAAGTTTATGGTTGTACACTGTCAAACAAAGGCAGTAAGTAAGCTAATCCCACGGCTTGTAGCCATTTTTATCATGCTAAGTGTTAGCAAACAGAAGTGCTCGGTATAACTGTGTATATCTGGATGGTCAAAGAAAAAGTTTACCAGACAGTGGCTAGACCAGCTATGTTGTGTGGTCTGGACACAATGGCATTGACAGTGGCGGTGCCTGGGGGACTCTAGAGGGTGCTATAGCCCCCACCCCAGAAAAGTCATTGCACCCCAAAGAAAATATCAGATTATTTTCTTTTTCTTCTAAATTAATATTCTTTAATATGTTGTTGTGAAATTTTCTTTCCAAAACACAACCAATTTAAAAAAGCAATCAATGATTATATAGAGTTTTAAAAAAAAAATCTGAGCTTGCAACAGGAAACGAACTTCCGAACCCGAAGTGAAAATCCAAGTTACAGAAAGTTCAGTAAACATTTGTAAATTCCACGAAATGCAAAAATTGACATTTTTCTGTTACCCAAACTTCTTTCCTAGGATGGAATCAAAGGGGGAGGTTTTTTGGGGGGAAACAGACTGCGACCAACAAAGAAACAATCATTTGGAAGAAGGGGATCAAGCATACTGTCATCCTTCTACATCTACAGAGAATGCTAACACTGCTAGCGCTGGACAGCTGGAGGGTCTAAGCAGAAGTCCTCAAGACGACCACTTCTGCCAAAATACCCATCACGCATATTTGGATTGCAACAGAGACGTTTTAACAAAGGCTGGCTTGATCAGTATTTG
>JARVGS010000814.1:8575659-8595279 GCA_031762315.1 Hypsolebias antenori | reverse complement strand
GCTACCAAAAAGAAAAAAAAAAAAAACAGGTCTCTCTTGAAAATGAGTTCTCGTGGCTCAATGAGACTACCTGTATAAATAATGGGTAAATGGAAAAAAAAAACTAACTGTGTAAATACTATAAATGATATCAAAGCGATGTAAAGTCCAAGTATTTTGTGACATTTAAACTTTGAATAATGTTTCTGATATGAAGCATGCCTGAGCTATAGAGTTCCAACTAGAGCTGCATTATTTTTCATGCTTTGCCAAAATCCCATGAAATTCAAAACATTTCCCCACAATGTTTGGCAAATTTAGTCTATGTTGTGCAACATAACGCTACCAACATTCATAACGCACTACAGTAGTCCCTCGCTACTTCACGGTTCTACATTCACAGACTCGCTCTATCGCGGTTTGTGGACATACAGTCCATAATATTGTACAAAAAAATTATACAGGACACATGATTGTCAACTTTAATATTATTCACGTGATTGGGGCAGTACTGGATGCAGTACAGTACAGTAAAAATTTTAACAAAAAAATAAAATACTTTGTACAGGTGCCGCTATTTTGTAGTTTTCTCTCAGTAAGTCTCCATTATATACCCGCTTGTACTGACATTTCCCAGAAGGCAACAGGGCCCCACCCAGAGGCCCCGTTTCCTTTGGCTGAAAAAAACAGAGGTGAAGTTTTTATCTGATCGGTGCCCAGCGGATGCAGAGAAGCTGCACTGAACTCACTGAACTGGACCAGAACCAGAGAAGAACCAGACTTCCAGACCCATTGGTGAATCTTGAGAGCTGGTAGCCCGCTCACATGGACCAATGAGCGGCCGCGTACAGCCACAGGTCCTGCACTCCATCCGGAGCTCAACAAGACTTTTTCATGTCTTTCAACTGGCCAACGACAGGCCGTCAGTGGATGCGTGCTGGCGAAGGTCCAGTGGTCCAGCTAAAGCTCAACGGGACTTTTTTCATGTCTTTCAACCGGCCAACAAACAACCATCAGTGGACGCGCATGGCCAAAGGTCTTGCGCTCCATCCAGAGCTCAACAAGACTTTTTTCATGTCTTTCAGCTGGCCAACAACAAGCCATCAGTGGACGCATACTGCAGATGGTCCAGTGATCCATCTGATGCTCAACAAGACTTTTTTCATGTCTTTCAGCCAACCAACTACCAGCCGCCAAAGGTTCAGTGTCCATCTGAAGCCCAACAGCATGTTTTTTTTTTTTTGTTTGTTTGTTTGTTTTTTCCAGGTCTTTCAGCCAGCCAACGACGAACCGTCAGTGGATGCACATGGCCAAAGGTCCTGCGCTCCATCCGGAGCTCAACGGGACTTCATTCATGTCTTTCAAACGGCCGACAAACAGCCGTCAGCGGACGCGCATAGCAGAAGGTCCAGTGGTCCATCTGAAGCTCAACGGGACCAATGTCTTTCAACCGGCCAATGAGGACCTCCGAGCGAAGACACGCCAATAAGTAAAATTTTGTAACTACTTAAAATTAGTAGGTTTAAGAATTTAGAACAGTACAAGAGTGTGGGAAGGGTTTATAAAGCCTTTATATATAAATACTAAAATAAATATAACATCACTACTTCATGGATTTTCACTTATTGCGGGGTTCTGGAAGCGAACCCTGTACTGTACTGCCAATCAACATGGACATTTTGGTGCTTAATTTGCATGCTTTATTTTAAAACTCTAGGAGGAGATAAAGGACAAAATCTTGAACAAGAAAAAAAATAAAAGAATAGTAATAAGGGTGTTTCAATGCTTATGAATTGGCATCTTTAATGTGATGGCAAATACTCAAATAAGTGTAAACAAATGCAAATCGTTTATCCATATGTGAGTACAGTATATACATTTCTAACTATAAAATTATACTGTCACACAATACAAACAGTGAAAAGTCCAGACCCAAAGGAAGGCTGGTTAGACTGACTTGGAGTTTAGTGATAAACGACAAATCTCCTCTCAGGTACAGCTAGATGTTTTATACTGTATTTGTTCTCACCTGTCACATACAGCCACATCCTATTTTTCAGTCTATCATGAACAAGGTTCATGCTTTAAAACAAAGGGCCCGCTAACAAAGCTTCCCATGGAGAATGACTGGATTTCATTGCTATTTACATACAGATGCACTTGCAAGAATTTGCATAATGTTTTTTTTTTTCTTTTTTTGTAGCTGGGTACTCAGGGGAGCAGCATTGTAACATATTGGTGCCTAATGAACTCTGAAAAAAATTGATTTTCCACAGAGTAAATTAAGAAATGCATTATAGCTGTTAAAGCAATCTTGGGGGAAATCGTAGCCTTCCTCTGCTAAACTACGCTTGATAAGTAATAAATTACATGTTACACTTATTTGCTTAAATTCATGCTAATTTCACCCAATTAAAGTTTCACTGTAGTTCTGAGAGTAGCCACTGGAGATTCAATTATTTATTGCGTTTTGGCGTGTATAAAAGCTTGTGTTTTGTTGTTGGCACTTGACGAGTGTCAGAATATAGTAAATATTATTTCTCTCAGTTTTTTATATCATTCCTGGTTTTGTCTGAATGTTGGTTTTGCTATAATGACTTTTGACAATGCCATGACAGTGGAAGAAATAAAAAGACTACTTTTTTTGTTATTATTGAAAGAGTTTATACAGTATTTTTATAGTGGGGCTCTTTGGTGCACAAGTTTGAGTTCAAATAAAAAGTGTCTTGTAGACTCTTGTTCAAATGTTACCAAGTGTAGACAAGTTAAATACAGTACATTTATATCTGTTTTGCATTAGCATGTTAGCATGCCATGTTAGTTTGAGTATACTTGAGAATACCGACAGTTAAGTTGACACTAAAACTGACGTTTAAATTTCAAATAACAGTTAACTAAACGTCTTAAAAGAAAATGTTTTGTACAAGTCGCACAAGTTTTGTTGAGCAATACCACATATTAAGTATAGATTGTTTTATTTATTTTGGTTGTTGCTCTTAATGTTACAGTTTTGGAGAAGTAAAACCAATCTTTAGTGTCCTGCTGGATGGGGTCTTTTTCTTTCATTCTTCTGATTTTCCTGAACAAAGAAACTGCTGTTGTCTTTTTCCAAAAGAAAAGAGTCCTACTGTTCATCTCTGTAAGGGTTTCTTCTGAGAATAGGTTCACCTCTTTGGCTTCAGGTTGAGAGAAGGCATGTAGATGAGCACCTACTGCTGGCTCAGCTCCTTTGATTAGACCAAGAGCTGATCACTTTAAAATTAATCTCACTCTTTAAAACTATTTATCCTAAAACATCCATCTTCTTAGCTCTGGTTCCATAGAACATGACCATAGGTGAAGATTGAAATGTAGGTGAACAGGTAAAAAGTTTATTTATATAGTGCCAAGTCACAACGGAAGTCATCTCAGGGCACTGTACAAAAACATTCACATACATTCAAAAAGCCAATTAGTAAAAGTTATCGAACGTATAATGAAGCCAGCAGATTTCAATAAATGCAGAGCTTCATCTTTTGGCTCAGCTATTTCTTCACCCCAACAAACTGAAGCAACAACCTCATTACTATGGCTGAAGCCTTGATCTGTAGAGCCATCTTCTGCTTCATTCACCTTTACTTATGAACAAGACACCCAGATACTTCAATTCATTCATTTGAGGTAAAGACTTACCCCCAACCCAGAGTCATACTCAAACTTTTTTTGGCTGAGAACTACGGCCTCAAGACTTAAAGGAACAGACTCCCATCCCGGCTGCTTCACACTCGACTGTGAACCATATGCAGTCTATGCATGCTATCTACCAAAAAATGCTGCAAAAGATTGTGTGGTTTAAGTCATGTGTAAAGACCCTTGTGCACCTCTTACGATGGTCACAACACTCAGTTCAGCTCTTGAGTTGAACACCTTTCAGCTCTTCTCTTCAAACAAGATAAAACACCTAATTCCTATATCAGTACAGTCTGAATGGTCTCACTTGTGTTTGTGACCAATAGAAGCACTGGTGTCCATACAAATGAGTTTTATTTTTTTGACTGCAAGGGTTATCCCCTAACTATCGTACAGAATGCAGTTGCAAGGTATTTTGCTGAGAAACATTTGACACAGTAGTGGACATCAAGTGACAGCTCATTCAGGCAGGAAACACACATAACCATATTGTAGAGATTGTACGTCTCTTGTACTGTATGTGCTATAAACAGAAGTACAGTTTGGTGAACTTAAGTGTATATTTGAATGTCTTGAGTTGTAAAATTAAATTCAGTGTTTATTGGGAATTTCCTGCGAGAGCCTTGATGGTGTGAACTCTCCAACCTCATTCTCTCTCCAACTCTTATATACACAAACTCAGACCAGTTTTAGCTGCCTTCCTCCTCTTCTTTCCCTCTACCCTCCGTTGCTAGCAGGCAGGGTGACTCATTGTTTACAGGCCTTTTCACTCTGCTGTCCTATCACCCTGCACTGACGCAACTTTTCCATTTAATCATAACCCTTGCATGTGGGGACATGACACAAGGCCTGGCCTTGCACTTCCTCCTTGAAGTGTCCCCTGCTTGTGTCCACTTGGTAATCGGACTGGAGCTGGCTGAGGCTTTTCACAACTTATCTCTGTAGTTCTTATTTTAGGCAGCTAAGTGATGCTTGTATCTAAAGCAAATTTTAAATGCACACGGGGTTGATAGGGCATGATAAGAAACAATAATAACATATTTTGAGTGGAAAAGTGTTGCTTTATATGGTGTAAAAACAGACATCAATGTCAATTTAATAACATAAAACATAAAAACAGCTAAAGAGTGACCAAAGTGCTTTACAAATTAGTCCAATTGAAATTAAAACCAACAATAAGAACAAGGAAATGCATCTTGTGTCACTAAGGAAACAAGAACGTCACCAATAAAATACTATCCAGAGATACTTGTTGCAATTGGTTCAAAATTAATTAGCGAATGAATTAAGTATGAATGTTCATTCTTAAGCACCTTATTAAAAAAAAGTCAGACAACAGCTGAATGCACTTTAGTAAATAGTTGGCAAAGCTGCTGGAAAAAAATCAACTATCAAGTTAGGCTTTGTTTCACCAGGCTGCAGGAGCAATTAGGCCCTTGTGTCCCTTTTTCTACAAAGGAAGAAGCTTTCATTCCACAAAAAAAGGCAAAAGGCTATTTATTATAATACTGCCAAAAAAAAAATCATAATTTAGTTTCTCTTTCTTTTAAGTGCTCTCTTTATTCATACTCTAAGGCATCCACTTAATATCCAACTCCATCAAACCAATATTAAAAAGCTTAGCTGGTGATACTTTTTCAAGTAAATTAGAAAAAACAAAATCTCCCAGATTAGTCAATTAAGTGGCACATTAGTGCAAGACTTAATTAAAAGATAGCAGGACATCCAGTCTTTAAGGACACAGAGAGGCGTTGGGCCTGTTTAAACAACAGACTGAACAAATGGCACTTATTAAAAACTTGACGGCGAGTCACTTGACACTTCACATATGCTCCGTACCTTGAGCTACACAAACAGAATGTCAGCTCCCTGGGTTCCTGCTATATGCAAATCTCCACGAGGCAAAGAGAGAAGATGCAATTGTCACAAACCATCCCTGCCTGGAACGTCAAGATGTCGTCCTGCCACCAGCAGCTTACCAAAGACGCGACGTAGCATTTAGCAACTGCACACTTTGCACCACTCATGAATAGTGATAAGTGTTTTTGAAGGTACAACTGAAGTTAAAGTCATAAAAAAGTAACTCAAACAACAGTTAAGATGCATCTTGTTCATGAACACACTAAGTGTTTGAGTGAGTTAGACTCCAAAGACAATTAATCCTCACAAACACGCACCTTATATCAGATAATGCTGGTGTGTGTGCATGCTTCATGTCAACTCCTCTTTGAAAAGCATTCTTAATTAAACCTTTTGTTCTGCCGAAATGACAAAAAAAAAAAAAAAAAAAAAAAGCAGAGCGAGGCGAGCAAAAGGCAGTTATTGTGTTCGAGCACAGAGAATGACGGTACACTAAAACATCACAGTTCACTGCTCGTGTTTCCATTTCGGCGTCACTTTCTACCCGGAACAATGCGGCAGCTGACAGCTCACACCCAAGAATTATCACGCTAAACTGAATTATTTCTGCCACGTGTTAATTTATTAACAACCTGTGCATGCTCTAATGTGGACGGCATTTGCATATACATTTTTAACCTGCGAGCTCCGTCGTCTCGAGAATATTTCAAACGGCCTTTTGTTGCACTATAGGCTTGAATTTTGAAGGATGGGGTGGAACGGAAATAAAGACACAAATCTCACATACATCTGAGAAGCGCAGATTCTTTAAGGGCAGATATCTGCACTTCATCACCTCGAAGCGTATGAGTTGTGGCACCTTCGACACGAAGCCTCTTCCTCCTCATGACTTGTTCTGAGAGAGCTATAAGAAAGAGCTATAACTTCTACTTTTAGACGGCTTCAAACTGCAGCTGTTTTATCTAGGTGGGTCTTCAGAACTATTCAGTTAAAAAGGGAGCAAAAAAGTATTTATTTTCACCAGTGGATGCTCGAGTTCAATCAATACA
Source organism: Hypsolebias antenori (assembly GCA_031762315.1). NCBI lineage: Eukaryota > Metazoa > Chordata > Actinopteri > Cyprinodontiformes > Rivulidae > Hypsolebias > Hypsolebias antenori. Next base: position 8,588,722 of record JARVGS010000814.1, on the reverse strand, counting down.
TGTAATGTATTACTACAACCTTTTCTAGACATGACAGAGCAGATTTTAAATGTGCACTCTCGTCAGTAAATCTATACTGTACAGTACATTTTCACGTCAAAACAAACTACAAATAAAAAAAAAAAAAAAAAAAAAAAAAGGTCTGTTCAGCAAACGAAGAAGAATAAATGTCATGTACTAAACCAAACACCTGCATAACTTTTGTCTTCACTATGGATCAGTATTTTCTCCAAACATTTTTATATATGCAGCCATCACTGTGCAAGAGGCGAGTTACACCCTGGACAAGCCTCCAGTCAATCACCAGGACACAGAGAAAACAAGACAAACAACCATTCAATCTCACTTAGAGACAAGTTAGTTATCACTTAGCCTAACACGCATGTTTTTGGTCTGAGGATGGAAACTGGAGTATCCAGAGAAAATCAACGCATGCACGGAGAGCTTATGCAAACTCCACCCAGAAAGACCCCCGGGTGGAATTTGAACCGGGGCAACCTGCTCACTGAGAGGCGGCAGCTCTACCAACTGAGCCACCGTGTGCTCTTCTCAAACAATTGAGATGGTTAAATGGAAAATAAGACAAATATATTTAAGAAAAATTACAAAAAAAAAAAAACAAAAAGCTACAAGTTCTATGAATTAGACCTCGTTTTTAAAAGAAACAGGACTATTTGCTAAGATCTGGACTGTGCTGGCACTGGGATGCAGCAATGTCATGGCATAAATTACACATGTGAAGGTACCACACCATCATATTTAAAAAAAAAAAAGATTTATGTTATTAACTTTTATTTAACCAAGAAAATACCACTGAGACCTCAGATCTCTTCAAAGGGAGGCCTGAGCATGAAGGCAGCTGAACATTCATGTAGTTTAACTGTGAGAGGAAAACGGAATTAGAGCTGTCATTTCTAAACCAGGTCCGTCCTGCCCCGCCTGATCCCAGATTCAAACTGGGCCGGGCCATAACAATATGCAGGCTGAGTCGGTGTTGGGCTTTTGATTGCGTTAGCGGACGCACGTGGCTGACGATCCAATTATATAGCAACATGGCTTGCCATACAATCACCAGCCGCATGTGGCTGTTTGACCGCACACTGACTGGCCTTGAAAGAAGTAAAAAGTTCAGTTCAGCTTCAGATGGACTACTGCCAGCGATTCATCAGCTCAAATGGACGTTCATTCAGCCGCTGCACTCAATGGACGCGTGCGATCGATGACCCAAACAGGTGAGATCACAAAATATCTGACATGTCAGAGCAGGGTCCATGTCTGAATAATGCAGAATGCAGGCAGAAGCAGCTCTGAACTTCTGCCCCCTTTACTCAGCCGTACGTGACCACCGACTGTTAACTATATAAGTATTCAAAGCTCAATTGAAAATGTTGGGGGGGGGGTGTTTTGGGTTCGGACATGTAATTACGTTAATTCATTGGGTTGAGTGGGGTTCGGAAAGTATGGCTATGGGCTGGGCCCGGGTTGAGTCTGATATTTTGGGCCCGGATGCAACTCTAACTGAGATACCTGGAGAAAACCCATGCAAACATGACAAGAACATACAAATTCCACCAGAAAAACCTCAGGTCCAAGCCAGGAATTGAACCCAGGATCGTCTTCCTGCGAGGCAACAGTGCTAACCATTAAGACGAAGTGCTTTAAGAGACAAGCAAGTTATCAACAAGATGACCTTTAACAGGTCACGGACACAGAATGTGTGTTTAACTCTTCTGTTTGAGGTCCAAATCGGTCTTCAAGAGAAAATGAAGGACAAATTATGAGGAGAATCAAACAAAGTGCAGTTTTATTTTCAGAGGAAGACATTGTGTTTATGCAAAGCAATAAAGGTGTTACGATATTTTGTTTTTCAAATTCAATTTGCATCCCCATCAAAGCCAAAGCCTGTATCCTCACTTGCTCAAGACAACAGTATAAGAAATGCACTTCCAATAAATCTTTAGAGCCCTCTGCTAATTTGCAGTTTAAGTTGTTCCATTTTTTTTAAGCCAGCAGATGTTGTCGGTGCACACCTAAAAACTCTCCCCACATACCGTATTCCCTGCGGCGTGTGAACACAACCCTCTGCCAGCGTGGAGTTACCCTTTTTTAATCTGCTCACATATCATCACAAACAACCTGTCACTGCGGCTGTTTGCTGCTGCGCAGCGAGTAAACAAAGATGCAACAGGAGATGTGTTTATTTGTAGCAGATGAAACAATTAGAGGAACGTGACAGGCAAAAAATAAAAAAAAACTGAGGCAAAACAGCTGGGGTTTTATTGCTGCTGCTGTTGTCATTGTAGTGGGAGCCTTGCTGAGACAAGCACAATAACAGTCACAGTTTTGAAATGTGCTTTTATGCAGGATTTTGAACAACTGACAAACAACTGGCGCTGTTTAGTTGCAAAAGAAAAAGGTTATAAAAAATAATAAAAGCTCAGCATGGATGTTTATAGGATCTTTTTCCCCTCCTGGTTTTACATTGTACTTTTTCTTGTTTGTGTACTAGGTTTAGTGTCAGTTATGTTAAAATATTGGGGCGACAATGTGCAGAAAGATAAGACCTACAGCTTTCCCATAATAGCTGAAGTTTTTAATCCATGATCTGTGTGGAAAAGGAATCCTAATGCTCCAAACACCTCCCAGACACTTCTCAAACTAAAATAGTGAATATAAGAGGTGCAACACAGGAAAGAAAAGTATGTTCAAGTCATTCTGCCCTTCTGTTCGTACGGTCAGTGGTTTCACCTGGAAAATCCACAAAAAATAGTCAAAGGGGGAGAATTGGACCCTTTCTGTGCTGCCTAAATTACCGGTACACCAAAAACAAGCCCACCAACAACCTGCCAATCACACTTGACAACCAAATGACTGCAGGCCAGCAGAGTCTCCATTCATTTAGATGACGACTAAGAAAAAACAATCGGGAAGTGTTGTTTGGGAGGCTTGCATCAGCAAATGACATGTAACAATGGTGACATCTAATTTATAGCTCAAGGAGCGTGTACAAGCAAATAAACAGGCACGCCTGATCCGCCCGTCCCTCTCAATTTGCCTCCACCACGGTCCGTTGCCTTTTACATGCAGAGGCGAAAGGAAAATAGAAAAAGTTGAGCGTAAACACTTTGGGCTGATGTCTTATTTACAGGTCCAAGACTCCAACTTCACTTTGCTTCTCCAGGCGCACATCTTTGAAACTGAAAAATCCTCTAACACAAGCACACAAACACACCACAGCATAAAGGCATCAATAAAAAGCTTCCGCCTGCGCGTACACTTGAAAATGCTACAATGTGTTGGGGGGGATGTGAGGAAAGAGGTGTTTTCCTGATTGATCTCTGTGTTTTCCTTCTCTTTTCGCTTTCCTGACTTGAAGGCAAGATGTCAAAGGCACCTTCTTTCCAGGGCACTGAAACTTTGAACCTAACCATGCCCCCATACAGGGGGGTTTGTGAGCTCCACTTCCATGATCTCGCTAACTGCCACATGTTATCTTGGCATCACGGCGGTGACGCCTCCAGGTAACAAGGAGATTAGAAGCAGTCGGAGGCCCATCTACAATACAGCAGCTAAGCTTTAGCAAAAGGGGGTCTTTAAATATTTAAGGTATGAGCAGGATCACACGTTGCATTTCTGGCAAGAGACGGGAACAAAGAATACAAATCTTTCCCTTGGAAATCATTTACATTTCATTGCCGAAGCTCTGTTCTGAGACTGATGTAATTTGGGAGTGTTGGATTTAAGTTGCTGGTAGCAAAACTGTATGCAAACTTCACCTGATGTGCAGCAAATACTTTTTTTTAAAAACAAGACTAACTTTTTTTTATCAAGCTAGTACATCAAACAGAGTAGCAACCATATAAAAAATTCTGCAGGCAAAAAAAAAAAGCAAACAACACGTGGTGTAAGAAGGCAATTTTCTTCGGCCTCTTGTCAAAGCCAATTACAGTTCTCAGGTAATGACCCTATATTTGCATTGTAAACCAGGCCCATGTGCAGGAGGGCTAATGGTGCCACTACCTGAGGTGATTAATTGAAAGTGACATTAGCTGAACTCCTCTCCTGTTTTTTCCTCCGTGCACATCCCTCTGAAGAATGATCTCATCATATTTTAATGTCACGCTGCAACTCTAAACAGCGAGGTCAAGTCTTTTCAAACTTTGACTTTTGTTGAGTGATTGGGAGGGATTTGCTGTACACAAAATAAACACTTACGGAAACTTGATTGTGTACGTGACGTCATTTTTCAACATTATGAATTAAAACATTTGGCGAGAAACTTTATACACTAATAGCTTAGAATAGATTGCAACAACTTGAGTCTTCTTCTCCTGGGCTGAGTGAGCAGAAAACTGTATACAGGTGCTGATATGATCGTATGATTGCTTTGAATGAGTCAAAACAATATTTGAAAGAATCAAAATGAACGACCACAATTACAGCAGCTGGATCATGTCTGCTATCGTGGATTCTATGGATTGAAGAGGGGTCGGGGAGAACATTCACATTTTTCTTTACAAAACCAAGTTGATGTTCCACCCAAAAAATTTTATTAATTTTACCCTCTTGTTCTGTTAAATTAGTCATGATAAAAAAAAAAAAGATCTGATTAGCATACACCTATTTCTTTTGTAAGTAAAACTCACAAAAGGTCGCTGAAATAACTAGAAAGTGCAACTGTTAAGTGACTAAATCAACTAATGAAAATCTGAGATAACTTTTGAATTTCAGTTCACTAGAATTGTTTTAAACAAACTAATTAAACTGGCCTTGACCAAAAGGGTGGTGGTACCTTTAATTCTGAGGTAATCACAGCAATCAAGCGGTTTCTGTATCTCTCTCTGAGACTTCTATAACTGTCCACTAATATATTTTTGGCCCACTCCTCATGAGGAAACTCCTCCTTTGGTTTGAGTGATGCTTTCTCCACACTGGATGTTTCAGCTCCTTCTAAAGATGTTCAGTAGGATTTAGAACAGGGCTCAGAAGACCACTTCAGTTTGTTCTGAGCTTTTCTTGGATTTTTTTTTAAGTTGTGTTTTGGGTCATTACCCAGTTGGAAGACCCATGATGGCGACTACGACCAAGCTTTCTGACACTGGACTGCACATTTCACACCTTGTGCCAGTTGCAGCAAAGCAGCCCCAGAACATAACCAACTTCTCCATGTTTTACTGCAGGCGCCGTATTACACTGCCTGGCCAAAAAAAAAAGTTGCCACCAAAAAGAGGTCACACTAATATTTCGTTGGACCACCTTTAGCTTTGATTACAGCATGCATCCATTGTGGCATTGTTTCAATAAGCTTCTGCAATGTCACAAGATCCATTTCATCCAGTGTTGCATTAATTTTTCACCAAGATCTTGCATTGATGACGAGACACTAGGCATGATGGGTGCATCACTTCCCCTGCCTCTCTTCTTACCCTGATGAACCAATCACTCTGGAACAGGGTTAATCTGAACTCATCAGACCACATGACCTTCTTCCTCTGCTCCAGAGTGCAACCTCCTTAGATGTTTTCTCTGCTTGACGCCAATGATTTGACCCTTCTCAAACAGACGGACATCTTTTCCACGACCATGCGATGTGTCTTTCTACACGGTTGTTTAAGAAATGAGAAGCAACTCATCGCATCAGTTGGGGGTTAAACAACTTGTTGCCAGCTGAAAGATAATCACCCATGCAGTAATTATCGAAAAGGAGGCTCGTACTTAGTTGCTTAAAGTCCAGGTGGCGGCTTTTTTTTGGGCCAGGTAGTGTATTTTCTTCACAAGTTTCATTTTTGGGTTTGTGAGCGTCGAGCTGATGTGACTTGTTGCTCCACTTTTGTCTTATCTGTCTTAAGGGCATTATCTCAGAAGCTTTGGCTTGTCAATATGCATTACGGAAAATTCCTGTTTCATTTTTCGATGAATTTCTTTCAACACATGGTGTCCTCCTAGGTCATCTACTTTGGTTTCCCTTCGGCTCAAACAGTGACTAATGGTGAGATTTGACACTGCAACACCTTGACCTTGGAGTTCACCTCTAACCTCTGGAAGTTGTCATCCATTTTCCTTTGATGGCCATATTCAGGGAGGCCGTCTCTAGGCCTCTAGACCTAATCTGGAGAGCTGAAGTCACAGGAATTCCAAACATCGTGAAGATTACATAATATATAGCCTTACCTGTAACATAACTGTTAGTTTTCTTCCTAAGCTCCTGAGACAACTCTCTCCTTAGCTTTCTGTGGTCAAAGTTCAGTGTGGTACTTCCCAAGATGCCAAACAGCACAATGACTACCGTTCTTTTCAGCATTTAAATAGTGAAATGCTAATTACAGGACACACCTTAGTTTAACATGTTTATATGGTTAAATTAAGGCCATCTTCATTAGTTTGCTTTTTAAAATAATTCTGTGGAACTTAAAATTAAAAACCAGTGACTAATTGTCAGTGCTGTAACTCTTTTCTTACTTTTGTCAAGTAATTTCAGTGACCAATATTTATTTTTAAATTTCTTTAAACAAAGGGTACCAGTGACCCAAAAAGGAGGTAGGTAGGTGGAAGGGTGGGTGGTTGGATGGATACTAATTTGTCCATGTCTGTATATCACTTTTTTATCGAAAAGACATTCATTTTCTAGCCAAAGTATATTGCTCCCAATTGGCGCTTCAAGAAGGGAAGAATAAAGAGATGCGACTAAACGGAGGAGCAGGCCATAGCCGCGCTTTAATTTATTTAAAACTCTAAAAGAAATGACCTTGTGATCAGAGAAGTGCAGACTTTCTTCCCAGACAGAAAACAGAAACAATGAAGCGGCCCTAATTGTGACATTACAATCCGGCACACAGCAAGCTATCAGAGGGGGATTGATTAGACGAGTAGAAACGTGGAAGACTTTGTGAAAAGGTCATTGCGCACTCCACCTGAAATTTTATTTCTAAATTTGTAGAAATAGAACAAAGTACAAAAGAGAAGGGAAAAATACAACCCCTGTGTGATTACAGACTTTAAAAACAGCAATATTTTTTTCCAAAAGCATTAGTGAAATAAGACGGCAATTTCCTGAGGTCAGGGTGAATCCAGGCGTCAAACGATGAGGCAAAATAAGAATAAGATTCTTTTCGCTGCCTCTCTAGCAGAGGAGCTGCCATGAAGGTTAATTGAGGTTAATGGGAGGTAATGTTGGCTAAAGGTCAGACGTCTGTCCCACCCAGCAGGAGGTTCATGCTCCCTGAGGACCTAACTGAATGTTGTTGGCTATGTACCCATGTTGCTGCTGTCCCCATGTTAGAACTCTTAGAGGACAGGAAGGAGAGAGACCAACACTTTTAAATGTGCATGTTAATTTCAATTGATCTGAATGTCAAGAAAACTCAAAAATATGATCATAACTATGACATGGTTGCGGAATGGCATAAACAGTAGTATTATGTGTTGAGCTAATTATTTGTTCCAAACCCAGAGCTCACCGTTTTTTGCAAAAAGGCATGTCCAAAAAAACCCCCATGTGTCATGAGCAACAAACTCCTTCCTGTAGCTCTTTGTGCCAAAAAATATGGTTGAAACGTGTATTGACAGAACAAGATCACTCTAGCAAATGCATTTTGGATAAGAAATGCCAAAAAAAATAGTTTTTTTGACACAGTAATTTATGTTCAGTACCAACAAGTCAGCATAAAAAATAAAAATAAAAAAACAAGAAAAATACTTCCCACTGTAAAACATGGTGGTGGTTGAAGCTAAACAATGGTATTTGCTTCATTTAATCCCAAAGGGAAATGGTTGTTGTCGCTCATCCTGGTTTCATTAGAGTTGTTCTAGATGTTTATGGCTTTGTGCAGGAAGGATCTCTTGTAGCAGTCAGCCCCACAGTGGACCCGAAGAAACTATACAGATGTCGATCCATCCACCCAGACCCAGCAGACCTCTCAGTCCTCTTGGGCAGCAGGACTGCTTGAATGCTGGGCAGAACTCTTCTCCGAGAGATGGCCATTTCTCCCGGTAGCCTGCCAAGCCCCTCGTCGCAGTGGACTTAACTGCAGGTGCCGGGGGACGATCTCGGTCCTCATGCTGTTACGAGCCGCATTTCCCACTACCTCCAAGATCTCTGCGGTCAGGCACTCGAGCACCGCCTCCAGGTAGACGGTAACGCATCCACGGCACCTCCTTTTCAACTCATTTGAGATTTGGGACTGTAGTTGAAGTATTATTTGAACTTTTGAGATGTTAATCAGAAGATCCCAGTTGTAGAAAAACCACCTTGTTATGGTTACGCATCATAACAAATGTCCAAAAGTACAAAAAAAAAAAAAAAAAAAAAAAGTTTCAGTAAAAATACTTCCAGCGGCACAGCATCAAACTGCACACCAATTGCGGCACAGCAGAAAATTGTAATTTAAAGGTGGTTGCTGGTACACAAATGAAATAACAAACCAAAAGCATGGACACAAATGGTAAAATAAGAAGCAAAGCAAAAATTTTTGCAACTTTTATTTTAAAAAGATGGTTTTATTTGAGATTCTATATATTGTGCAAAACTAATAAACTGAGCTGTGGACTCACTGTAAGAAGTTACGCATAAGATAAAACGACTAAACAAAAATAAAAAACAAAGTAAAAGTAGGCATTTACTATATTTCTCCTGGAATATAAAATATTCACATTTTCTACATTCTTGACAGTCTTGGACACACTTGTGGTTTGAGCTAATCATAAACATGAAAATGAGGTTTACTTTATGCAGATTCTCTCTTAAAGAGACGTTTACTCAATGTCCTTGTAACATTGTACTGTTAGGACGGGCTGTGCATGACAGCACATTATCTTTGATGGAATTAGAAAGGAACTTTTTTTGCTACCATTTAGTAAGCAGTGCTAATGGGGGCAAGCGTTAAGTATCATCACTTCAACATCAAAGCAGTTCCAAGACAAGAAAATGACTCTGCTGGTGACTCACCACAAACTCAGCTTGAGATGCACAGAATTAAGGAACAGAAAATGTGAAGACAACTGCTGTTTTCCTGCATTAGTTTACCATCTAAGCTTGACGTTTTAAAATTATTTTCTTGGTACTATGAGTCACTGGGGTCTGATACCAAAAAGCTACTAATTTAGCAACTAGGGTCATCATTTTTGGGTCTTTTATCACTAATAATGAAGAGAAATCAGTTCAATAAGTCATTTTTTACACAAAATTAAAGGAAAATATGTTTACCTAGAATCCCATAAGGTTACTGCTGGTGGTGACCAGAACATTTGCTTGAATGTATCGCAACGGTTACCGTGTGTGTCAAAGTATTTACTTCATCGCAGGGACCAATGAGGTCTCTTGCCCCTTGAGATCTGAACAGGTTCAAAAAATTTGTGCGACCATGGGCGTTTCAAATCCTTCTGGAATTTGTCATGGGTGTCAAAACCTGTCCCAAGAGTGAGAGCTGTATTTTGACATTGCACAGAGCTCCCCTCTGACAGAAAACATTTCCAGATCTAAAATAAACCACACTAATGAAAAAAATAATAATAATAAACTGGTCTAATGTTATTTCTAAACTGTACATCGGTTTCATTAAATTATGATTGCAGCCACCAAGGTAGGTACAAAGCTGGCCGAGGTTGGTACGACGTGGGCAGAGGTGGTCAATGGAATAATGTCCACAGCCTAGAATACAATTTTACAAACGGTGGACACAAAATGTGGGGATTTAAAAAAAAAAAAAAAAAAAAAACTTAATCGCTCAGTTACAAACATTTAATACTGAAAATAAAAATCTGTATTTCCTCTCAATTTTGAGTCAAGTTTGGGTCAACAACTACTCTTGGAGCAGTCTCAGACTTGTGAGATGTTGTCCAGCTGGAAAACAATTTCATTGATAAGTAATGTAAAATATAAGCAGCACACAAATATTTTAATACAAAACGTTATCCAGTTTTACATTAAAAATGGACTTAATTTCCAATACAACAAAGTCTAACGACAATAGCAAACCAGGGAATGCGAGATGAAATACTTTGGAGATTTCAAACCAACTTGGCACTACAGTTTTACAAACCACTATGAGCTCTTCACTAATTCTGTGCAGTTCTATTGTGCAAAAGGAAATTTAAATAAACGATAATCCTAAGGAAAGCCTTATCAGTTTACACCAGGCAACACTGTTATCTTGACAGTTATTCGATGCACTGAACTCTTAAAAACTTTGTCTAATCTGCTCCAGAGTGCTACAGTAGATGTGTAAATGGAAGCCTGTTTACAGAACTACTGAGTAATGGTTGTATTAGCCATCACAACCTGGTACAGTGTTGTACAGTACTGAGAATGCAACCTGAATTGTTGCATTGAAAAGCTAATACTGTATACTGGAATGTTTATTCAAGATGACTAAAAGAAGAAAATGAGATGCATTTAAACAACAATTCTGATGCAAATACGAAAAAACTTAAAGCAGTTTGTCATAATACTTTTTCTGGAAATGATGAAAATGTCATTTTCATTTTAGAAATGAAAAATTCTAAACACGTAAGATTTAAGTGACATGTTGATAGATCTGGGTTTAGTTCTAGTCTGCGCTGAGCTGGTTTTGATGGAGAAGCCCAGTGTCAAAACACATAAGCATGCTGCAACCTCACATTACAACTATCACTTTCACACACACAAACACACACTTCTGTCAGTCTGATGATTTCAAAGTGACTAAAGCAGAAGATTCCTTCAGTTTTTCCCCATGTTTAGGGATCAGTCTGGTGGTCAAGGAATCCTATGTGGGGAAGCAGATCCCGCAGCATTCCATACAGATTTCCAGGCAATCCGAGGACTCACAGCAGGCGTCCATGATGCCACAGTCCATGTCACAGGGGCAGTTGCAGTCGTCGCCCAGGTCGTCAGCACAGCAGCAGCAGCAGCAAGCCTCCGATGTGCACGTGCCGCACGAAGCCTGGGCCACCACCATGTTGCAAAGTGTCAGGAACTCACAGAAAAGACAGGCCAAGATGCAGTGAACGCAGCAGTCTGGGTCCAAGGCAAACCAGTTGTGGTGCCAAGTGAAGGACATGAATAAAATAAGAACAAAAATAAATAAAACACGCTAACAAATATACTTTTTCTTTATAAAGGTATCTTTAAGTTGTACAATTTTGAATTTGATTAAAAAAAAGAAAGTGCAGCGTAAGTAAGAGACACATGCTGAAAACAGGAACAGCAGTCTAAGGCTGAAGTGTGATGGCAAACAGGGGCGAGTTAAAGAAAATAGAACATTTTTAAACTGAATTCTTCCCCTGCTGTTTTGATTAACAGCCTGTTAAATAATTGTGGCATTATCATGCAGAACTGCAAGGTTGATAAAACAAAGACGATTATCCGAGTCCAAAAGTCTCACCCTGACAAATAGGTGAATTAATGCCGGTGATGCTCACACCTCTGATTACCATTTAACCTCCACGCAGACCCTTCTTTGTGTTGCTGGATCAAGCCTTCAGTTTGTCTCTCCTTTGATTTACAAATGTGCCATTAGGCTTCATAAATCTGATTCTCAGCAGCAAAATTAGTTATGTTTTAGAAAACAGTATTGGTTTGAATACGCAACAACATGGGAAAAAATATATATATTTTAGTTGAAACTTTTACTCAAGATGTGAGTAATGTTAGAGTATTAGTAATAACATGCATCAAACAAAATATATGTATTACATCTAAACATTTACTTGATCTTTGTGATAAAAGTTTTTAAGTGTGATTTTCATTAAAAAAAATAATTTGAGCATTGAGGAGTAAAAAAAAGTTCATATTGTGTTGAAATCTTTACCTCACACTTTACATGTGCTAAGTAGATTACAGCAGTCAGAGATGCATCATCACCATCTATATTTTTAATACCTAAGTGGAAATACTGTATTTTCCGGCGTATAAGTCGCAGTTTTTTGTTGGGCTTTTTTGCACAGATTTGTCAGTCCTGCGACTTATATAGACTTTTTTTTTTCCATGTTCATAACACAATTTTTGACTGATGCTTTAAATTTCGAGAACTATGAGTCTTCTTGTGCCCGCTCGCTTCACTCAGCTGGTGCAGGCAGAGGAACACTGGAGAACTCATGGTTCCGGCCACAATGGATGGATGGTTGGATGGATGGTGCCACCCCGCCCATGTGAAATCAAGCTGTTCTGACCATTAAAATGTATTTATTAAGGAAAAGTCAAACTGAGACACACCTTTGCTATAATGTCAAGCTACTAATTGTTCTTGTTAAATTTTTAAAGACTGCAACAGCGAGTCCTCCCGTGCACACACGCTTCATCAGTTGGTGCAGGCAGAGGAACGCTGGAGAGCTAGTGGTTCCGGCCGCAATGGAGAGAGGGATCGCGCCACGCCGCCCAGGCAAAATGAAGCGGTTCTGACCATTAAATAAATGCAACAGGTCAGCGGTGATGCGTAATAAATGCGACTTATCCACCTTATTCCTGGGAGGGTTACTGTAGAAACGATTATGGGACTTACTTCCGGTATGAACCGGAAGTAAAAGTTCTGCACTGGCTAATTCGTTGTTTACTTGCAAATCTGTTCGCATCGTTGAAGTTAGATCTGTTTTCAGTTATTTCGGGCTATTTTTTGGGGCTTTTTTTTTATAGTAGTAAAAACTAAATATTGTCACGAAGATGTCCTTGCGGAGCTTGGGTACGTGTTGCGCTGTTCGTGGCTGTACGAATAATCAGACAAAGCTGAACTTGTGGCTGCAGTGCAACAGGTGTGTGTTGAACATGCTCCGAAAACAAAAATGGAATGTTCCTGTGATAAGCGGTACCGTTTTCATCGCCTGCCAACAGATGACGAAACAAAGAGAAATTGGCTTAAAAATTTAAACTTGAAAAGACCACCCACAACGCTTTACGTGTGCTCGTTTCATTTTGTGGACAAAAAGCCAACCGAAGAAACCACCTGAAAAAAAGACGCTGTATCCTCCAGAGGATCGACAGCAGTGACACGAGAACACCAGGTATGATTTCAGACACAGCATTTAGTTTTATGATTTTATGTAGTCAGTGATTAAATGATACTAATATTTTCGTTCATAACTGGCAAATAAA
>JARVGS010000814.1:8546398-8566320 GCA_031762315.1 Hypsolebias antenori | reverse complement strand
GAGACAGGTCCCTCTTGTAAATGAGTCCCCGTGGCTCAACGAGGCTAGCCTGTATAAATAAAGGTTGAATGAATGTGAACATGACTCAAGCCTTGCCTGGCAGCACCTGCAGGCTGCCCCTGACTTGTTCCTACCCCGAGACAGGAACTCCTTGATTGGATAGACCCCCATTCTTAGGGCCAGACCAGCAATCCAATAGCGTTGCCGGGTTAGCCTCCCCAGTACCCATCACAGGCACACTACCCACATCACCACCGGCCTTAGTCCACAATCTCTCCGAGGCAGATTGCGACATAGCGTTTGTCAATAGGGTCCGAGTCCAGTAGTCGGGTGACTTGGACATTCAATACAGTCTCCGCAACTGTATTGACGGGATTAGTCTTTCCAGATGCAGGACTCCGAGGCCACCGTCCCGCACATGTGAATACAACAGCCCATTCGATGCCGACGGGGGCAAATGCAACCATTGCTTTACGGTTTTCCGGACCAACCCATCAATTCGGACCAGTTTGGTCGCTGGCACCCCACCTAGATCAGCCCAGTACACAAGTCGAGGGGGAGCAAATGACTTCAGTAACCGTAACCGCTGTGCGGGCTTCAGTGGAACCACTGAGATCCGAGTTACCCATGTGTGCACCTCTTGGATGAGATCTAGAGTCACAATGCCTTGCCCAGGGCCCACCCAGACACTTAAATAATGAACTGATTCCCCAGGAGGAATCATGTGGATGGGGTTTCCATGAATCCTCCAGGCTTCACAGCCGTTAATCACGCCCTTGTCCAACTAAAACCCATGACACTTCTTGGGCTGAACGCTCAGCCCCGTCAGTTGGCAAAATTCCTCCAAGATCCTGAGGCTCCCATTCATTGCCTCCACCGACCCCGACACCAGAACCAAATCATCAGCGAATGCTAACGTGGAGATCAAAGGATCTCCCCATCATAACGCAAATCTGGCCGTTTGTTCAAGTCTATGGATAAGGGGATCCAAAGCTAGGTTGAAAAGCAAAAGAGACATGGGGTCCTCCTGCTTAACACCCACCTTCATGTGAATAAGCTGTGGGGGGCTGTCCACACAGTTCACCCTGTTCATGCAATCCACATATGAGTTTCAAATCAACTCAATAATGTGAGGGTCAACCCGGCACCCACCTAAGGCACACAGGTTATGCTCAGGAGCTATGGAGTCAAAGGCCTTAGCAAAGTCAACAAAGACGATCGCTAAAGGGCTGCCATCCGTCCTCGTGCGCCTGATGATCTCATTCAAAATCAACAGGTTATCCGCGCAACTACTCGAGGAGACCAAGAAACCCCTCTGACGAGGATTCAGAGGACATGCCCACGTCATCCTCATGGCAAGAATCCGAGAGAACAGCCAAAGAACCACTGACCCGATGGTCACTGGACACCACCCGTTGACATCCCGCAACTCACCTGGATCAGTGAACTTCGGTAGAAAGGACATCCTGCATTCCTTGAAGGCCCGGGGAATGACTCCACGGATCAACCACGTTGTGAAATCCATGTCAGTTGTTCACCCCGAGGATCCCAGTTCCTCAAACCCTTTATGCTGACCATGTCTGGGCCCGGGGCTGTGCCATTAGATATTTTGGCTAGGTTTTCCACCACCTCTGTCGCCAGTATGGGTTTGTAGGACTCCCGGTTTTCGGAAACTAATTCCATCCAGAACTCCTCAAGCTCATGGAACTGCCTTCCAACTTCCCATCTCTCACAAAACGCTTCGTAGATTTGTTCTATCTGCAAGGCGCATTCCTGACTTACGGCACCATAAAGGATCTGTGCCGCAAGCCTGGCCTGATCCCTTGAGTACCAATACTGGCACTCTCGGTACTCACGCCTTCGTTACACAAGACGCCTTACCCAACCCCTCGCTTGGTTCTGTTCACGAACGGGAGGACGAGCCCTACGGGTCCGCTCCACTCCCCCACTTAACAAAGAGATGTTTTCAGATACTGAGTATTCGATCTGCAAAGGGATCTGATCAACATCCCTAACCAAAGCAGCAATTGCCCTCACCTCTTTAACACCTTCCCTGTCACCCCAACCTTCCAGTGCTTCTCTGATCCTGTCAACTGACATGACCTGAGGTGACTGTGCCCAAGACGGATCAGCCTGAGGTTCAGCGTCACCCACCATTACGCAACCCTCCTCCTCAGCTATGTGTGGGCAATCGCCAGCCACTTTGATTTTCAGGTTTCTCCTCTTGCTCCTCACCTGTTTGGCCATCTTGTCGTCCTCTAACACATCCGCTATGAGTTGGTACGTGACAATCCTATCCCCATGCTTGTAGATGAGCCAGATAAGCGTCCACACATTGTTAACACTCCAGAGCTTTGTCGCCCTGATCTCTCCATCTGGCACCTTCCTCCTCGTCTCATTCCACGCCACTGCATGAACATGCCGCTTGTGTTGAGAGACACCAACAGGTGTAGAGAACATAACAGAGCTTGCAAGCGGACCGTTAGCCGGCTCCCTCTCCAACCCAGCCACACCCTGACCACACTTGGGTACATGGCAAGAGATGGATTGCCTGCTGGTGCTACACCTCCCACACTTATGACACTCGTACAAGGCAGTAACACCTCCGTGCCGGACAGCAAAATGTTTACCAAGCACGGCAATGCCCTTCACCTGCACACCACACATCGGAAAGTCCAAGCCAATCCATGGCAAGAGGACCCTGACTTTGTTGAGAGCATCAACTGATGCTCTCGGAGATTCAGTGAGCACGAACTCTGGCAGTGTGTTCGGATCTCTGATGACCTTTTTAGGTTGTGGTGCCAGCACGACTTTGGAAGCCTCTACCCTTCTTGCCAAGGCATCTTCCATCATTAATTCAGCCACCACCGAGGGCTCTCCATGAAGCTTAAGCCCATCGCTCTCCTGAACCTGAATTCCTACCGACATGGTCTTTCTACACAACATTGGACTGATAGCCATAGCCACAGTCATGGTAGAGACACGACCCGATATCCCCAGTGGCTGGTCCCATCGCCCACTGGGGAGGTTGGTTCGCCAGTTCCAAACATGTCCAACCTCAAACATGTTGGAGGGACAGCTTCAATCTCTCAGTGTCTACTCCATCCCTAGCCACACTGGCACCCATTTTGATACGCCAGAAGGGTGTTCCTGGCCGAAAAATCCCAAGCGAACCTTCATTGCATTTGTAACTGAAGACTACTAGGGTTGGCTGGTCAAACACAACCCCTCCTTATGGCAGATTGAATTTAGCCAGCATACTGTCAACGGAAACCCATTAACAGGCATACCGTTACCAGCAGGACCACGTGGAGGTGTCCACCATGTAACAAGACTGAAGTTTTAGTTTTTGGACCTGAGCATCTTAGAAATGATTTTTTTTGTCATTTTCCCTCCTTGGATGGCATTAATCTGGCCTCCAGTTCTAACGTTAAAAATCTTGATGTTATTTTTGACCAGGACATGTCTTTTATCCCCCACATTAAAAAGTTACTAGAACTGCCTTTTCCCACCTGCGTGATAGCATTAAAGGTCCCTTACCAGCAGAGCTGCAGCTTTGTAGTCATTTCAGTAATACATTTACATCTTTTGTTTCATGTTTATCTACTGTAATAGACCTTTGTAAAATACACCAGAGTGCAAGAAATGGCATCTATAAAATTCTCTGGGGTATGACCTTCTTTGATCTCTGGGGAAAAATCATGGGCACTTCTTTGAGTCAAAGTCAGAGATTCTTTTTTGTCATTCACACCACATGCGGTACATGTGATGAAATGAGATTATGTACACAGGGTCCCAGTTACATCCAACAATAACGTGTAAAAGAAAAACAGTAGTAACTTCTAAGACATGAACTAAGAAAAACATCAAACAAAAATACACTAGGCACTATTAGCATAACTATTAGCATTACTTTGAACGGCAGCACGATCATGAGTCTGTACTGTATGAGCAGATGAGCACGAATGAACATAGCAACATGAAACAGATCAGCAGAAACATGATGTGATTTTCTTCACAGTGATTATTCTGGTTAGATATTCATGAGTTTAACAGCCTCAGGGTAGAAGTTGTTCCTCAGTTGTTCTACACTTGTGGTTCTTGTGATTTATTTGTTTTTGGACAAAGAAAATACAAAACTGAAACATTATTTTGTGCACATTGAAAAAATACAAAACTGAAAATTTTATTATGTGGTTGGTCTTTATTGTAAAGTTTGCAGATGATACTGTAAGAGTTTTTCGGGCAGGGATGAACCCAATGGTACAGACAGGGACTCAGACACAGAATTACGAAAATAAATTATTTTAATAATAATAAATTAAAGGGCTCACATGGCAGCTAGTGATGTGTCCTTCTGTGTTGAGGCTTCGAAGCGTGTGTCAAGTAATTTAGGAGGATTTATATGGAGCGTGTATCGAGGCGTGCATTGATGACACATGTAGTGATGTTCGAAGCCTCGCTAGTGGGCCGTACCACGTGACCAATTCAGGAACTGGTTTGTTTGTATGCACAACAATTCAAAATATAAGAGGCAGACAGAAAAATCTGTCATCACCATCATCATAAATACAGATTAAAATCATTTGCAGATCAAATTTAGATTTTATTTGAGGTCCTCACAAACACGATTTATTTTTTCTTTTATTCAACTTAAAGCTTCGCAAACCAGTTATGTTATTAGAATCCATCTACCAGTTTTACATTTATAGTCCACTTGATGACGCAGTAGAGCAAATAAAGCACCATAGCGCATGGATCATGAGTCGACTATTTAATGGAAAGCCTCAGTGCTTCATGAAGCTTCACCTCACCATCACTACCTGTGAGCAACCAGTGGCAATTCCATATTTCCACAGTCTGAGACCAAATGTCATCTGTCACGATGACAAAACATGCACCACAGAGTGGAATTTATAAAACCTGAAAATTTGGGGGTGGAGAGGAAGGAAAGACTTGCCTGCAGTCTTGACCTCAACCCAACTGAACACCTATGGGATTAGCTTGGGCATGTTTTTTGTTTCAGAGTCACCAATGCAGCCACATTGGCTGACTTAGGATACGTACTGGTTGAAGAATGGGATGCCATTCCACAGCAGTGTGTGACCAAACTGGTGGGCAGCATTTAAAGGAGGTGCCAGGCTGTTGTGGCTCTGTATGGTTCTTCCACAAGATACCATAACACCAAGTTTAACTTTTGATCTTCTACTCAGAATAATGTCATCGCTTACTCTGCTCAACATATCCACAACAGCTCTGCTTAAAGTATTTGGCTAACCCTGAACTGTACAAGTGGGTAAAGAAAATGATTGGATGATAGGATGATTCAAGCTAAAGCTGTGTTTCAGCTGGACTTCCTGCTATAGAGTAATAAATATTGTTAATTCGTTCATCCATCTATTATTTTCCACTTGTTCCAAAGTCAGGTCGTGCGGGCAGCAACTTGAGCAGGGAAGCCCAGACATCTCTTTCCACAGCCACATCTTCCAGCTCTTCTGAGAGGATTCCAAGGCGTTCCTAGGCCAACCAGAGACGTAGTCTCCCCAGCGTGTCCTGGGTCATCCCTGGGGTCTATTCCCAGTTGGACATGCTCAAAACACCTCCCTAGGGAGTGGCCCAGGGGTAATCTTTATCAGATGCCCGAACCACCTCAATGTGGTGGAGCAGCAGTTCTACTCCCAGATAACTGAACTTCTTACCCTATATCTAAGGGAGAGTCCAGCTACCCTGTAGAGGAATCTGATTTCAACCGCCTGTATCCACAATCTTGTTCTTTTGGTCACTACCCAGAGTTCGTGACAATAGGTGAGGGTAGGAACATAGACTGACCAGTAAACAGAGAGCTATGCCTTACAGCTCAGCTCTCTCTTCACCACAACAGACCAGCACATAGTCTGCAATAATGCAGACACTGCACCAATCTGTCTGTCAATCTCACGCGCCATTCTTCCCTCTTGGGAACAAAACTCCAAGATACTTGAACTCCTCCATTTAAGGCAGAACCTCACCCTCAATTTGAAGAGAGCAATCCACCCTTTTCCCAATTGAGGACCATGACCTCAGATTTGGAGGTGCTGGTTCTCATCTCCGCCGCTTTAGACTCGGCTGCAAACCACTCCGGTGAGAGCTGAAGATCATGGCATGATGACATCAGCAGGACCACATCATCTGCAGACAGCAGAGATGGAATCCTGAGACCACCGAACCAGAATCACTCTGCCCCCTGGCTGCACTGAGAAACTCTGTCTATAAAAGTTATGAACAGAAGCAGTGATAACGGGCAGCCCGGGCGGAGACCAACTCCCACCCTGAAGGGGTCCGACTTACTACCGGCAATGCAAACCAAACTCTTGCACCCTTTGTATAGGGACCAAACGGCCCGTTGCAACTGGCCCCCAATCACATACTCATGGAGCACCCCCCACAGTGTACCTCGAGGAACATGATCAAAAGCCTTCTCAAAGTCCACAAAACACATGAAGACTGGATGAGCAAACTCCCATAACACCTTGAGGACCCTAGTGTGGCTAATAAGCTGATTCAATGTTCCACGGCCTGAAGAGCTCATCCAGTGTTAATTAAAGACAAAAACTTGTATTGTACTTAATATTGCACATTATACATTTTTTGGTCCTTTTTTCTTTTTTTTTTTAAACCTAAATGTGATAAATGGTGCAGAGGTTAGAGAAGGAGAGACTGTGATCGGAAGGTTTCCGGTTCGAATCCTCCTGACCATAATATCATCATTTGTATTATAAAAGATTTCTATCTGATGAACCTTTCAAAAAACGTGGCAGTGGGCTGCACAAAATCACTCACAAGGCTGCAAATGGCCCACGGGCTATACTTTTGACACCCTTGGAACATTTTCAAAATTGCTTTTAAGACCTATGGTGGAGGGGGCAAACATCAAACTGGTTTCTGATTGGACAGTTCAGACTGTAATCAGTTCGCCATAGACTTTGGTTTGTATTCATAAACAGATGTTTGCAGAAACTTTATTTTTTTATATCTGTGTTTGAGTGTAATACTTACTAATTTTTACCAATACATTTTTTTCAACACATTCACATTTTTGGCAGCACAGTGGCTCAGTTGATAGAGCTGTTGCCTCTCAGTGAGAAGGTCACCAGTTCAAATCCTGGCTGGGTGGAGTTTGCATGTTCTCTCCGTGCATGCTTGGGTTTTCTCCAGGTACTACAGTTTCCTTCCACATACCAAAAACATGCATGTTAGGCTGATTGGTAACTCTAAATTGTTCTAGGTGAGAGAGTGAATGGTTGTTTGTCTTGTTTGTCTCTATGTGTCCCTGTGATGTACTGGAGACTTGTCCAGGTGTCCCCCGCCTCTTGCACAGTGACTGCTGGATATGGGCACCAGTGACCCCTGCAACCTGAAAAGGAAGAAGCAGGTAAAAGATAATGGATAGATGGATGGATGGATGGATGGATGGCATTCACATTTTTTCCAAACATACACCATGCTCATTTTACAGCTACAAACCTAATTTTACAACTACAAACTAACTTTCAAGCACAAAATAGTTATGGCCCATATTGTGCCCATAAAAAGACTTCTTGTATTGATCAGTACAGTAACTGGAGAACAATGCTGTGTGCTGATGCTTTTGTAATCTGATATTTCCTGTGTATAACCACTGGGAAGGAGCCTCACACTGTTTTCTCTCTTCTACTCCTGTAGTGTTTGTCCTTGTCGCAGGTGACTTGAGCGTAACACAAAATATATCGGACACAACTTCTACCACACCACCCTCTGAAGGTAGGTACTGTATATTGCAACAGGCACAGCTCCATGTTACTAAACTTGATCATGGGAGATGTTATGGCAATTTAATGTTCTGCTCTGTGGTTAAATGCAGGGATGCTGAGACTGGTGGGTGGTCAGCACCAGTGTGAGGGTCGAGTGGAGATCTACCTAAGCTCTGAATGGGGCACGCTGTGTGACGATGCCTGGGACCTTCCTGACGCCCAGGTTGTTTGTCGTCTGGTGAGATGTGGAGAGGCCACAATGGCTTGGGGAGAAGCTCACTTCGGACCCGGCACAGGAACAATCCAGCTGGACAATCTCAAGTGCACCGGTGCTGAGGCCTCCCTGCTGGGTTGCTCCCATATATCCTGGAATGTGCACAACTGTGACCACTCTGAAGATGCTGGAGTTTCATGCTTGCTGTTATGATTTCAGTGAAACCTCACTCTCATCTCCACCATGTTATGGAGCAGGAGTACTAAGCTGGGACTTTTATTCACCGTGCAAATAACAGCTTTTACATTTTTGCAGGAATACCCTACTGTCAACGTCATAGAAAATAACTAATGTGACAATATATGAAATATAACTATCTATTCCTATTAAGCACTTTATAATATTGTGATTTAAAATGCAATGTACACATTTTATGTAATAAAAAAGCAAAGTTGTCAATAATTCTCTTCATTTGGAATATTTACAGTACATTTTATACTTTGATGATCAAGTGAAGATTTTTCTTAAGGAAGTCCATCAATTTAAAGTCCGTGGAAAAAAACTGAACATTTCATAAATATGCAATATAAAAGAAATAGATATCTGTGTTCTGTAAACCTCAGTAAAATAAATGTGTATAATAATACTAAAGCCTGTTATTGTTATAGTTTTATTTTTAATTGGAAAAAAAAAAGAACGTCATATGTTTAAACTGGGTTTATAATACATTACAGACTAATTCAACTTATTATTATTTACTTTTCACAAAAGTGTTTGTGATGTCAGTGTTTCCCCTACCATTATACAAGCGGGGTACCCCACTCCGTCTACAGAACTGAGCACCCCGCCTACCAAAGCAAACTTGCCCCCCACCTCTGACCCGACACTGACCTAGCAGCATGAAATACAGGATCTCTAACTAAAAAGCTAAAGGTGCCTCTTCCCTCATGCTGAACGCCCCCCGCCCCTGCTCAAAAACTGTTGGTACAAGCTTTGCTCAGATGTGTCTCCGTCCCTCCCCATCAACAAAAAGTATGAATGTGATGAGCACCCCGCCATGGCAAGTTAACTAGAGGAAACACTGCAATATGCTGTTGTGAATGAAAAAGCTGCCATTGTCAAAGAAAAAACAGCTTAGCGACTTACTGTCCAAGACCTCTTTAAAAATTACAAGGAGCTAGACCTTCTAAAAGCAAAAGTATCAACAGTCTGGAGGTAGTTTAAAACTTTTTCAAAGTACTGTAAGTTTAGGATATTTTTCACGTTTGTGTGTAACATCCTTTACTTTGACATCCATTCTACATGAGTTTTCTGGACTTTAGGATAACATTTTTTGGTGATGCTGTTTTTTTAAAGAAGTAATTTGAATCCATGTTTAGGCATAAAATTAACTACCGTAATAAATTACATACCCAAACTTGTTAATAAATTTCCAAAGGAACAACAAAGACATACTGCTAGTGCTGTTTTTAGAACGATCAGTATTTATGTATGAAATATATTAATATTTTATATAATTATATAATATATATTCATATATTACATTGTAATAGTAGTGGGGGGGTTTTGGACCACATGCTTTTAGGAAAGCAAAGAAAACCAAAGGCACAAAAGCTACAAATTTCGGAGGAAAAGCTGGACATGCACACACAATGTACACATACGTGAGCTTCAAATTAGACTTGTAACTGCCCTATTTCCAGCACATCAACAACTGTTGAGAGCGTACATTTGTAGTTGAATAAAACATGGTATTCCCCTGCACACGCTGTCACACACATCACAGGGAAACTAGGGGGTGAGTGGTTCTTGACTGTCTAAGCAGCATCCCAATTTGGTCCCAGCTACTAGTAGCTGACAGCCTCAAATATCTGGGGAGCATTTTTAAAAGGCCAGTGTTTGATGGATTCATGAAGAACACACAAATATAATTGCCATTTGTCACTGAGTCTTCAGTGACTGCGCCACACAGGGACCACGCAGCAGAGCGCCTGTAGAAAGCAGGAGCTGCACTAGAGCTGTGCAGCAGATTGCTCTTTATGCAAAAGTGAGTATGCTGCATAAACACCTCTGTTTTTGTCACAGAAAATAGGTCCTACAGGAGAGAACTGGAAATTGCATCTAAAGGAGAGGAAAGATAAGGAGGCCCACTAGAAGTCTTGCATACACACACATACACAGGTGGACTTAGGGAGAAATATGCACGCATGCACGGACGAATACATGTCAACTGAAACAAAGCTGTATAAACAAGAATTCTAAAATAGTTGAGAACGTGAAAATATACCACAAAAAGGTCAAACAGGGCAGCATGGAGATTCTCATTTGCACACGACTACATCAAAAGTCGCAGGTACGGCGTAGAGCAGATTGAACAATCACACCGGCACTGCGCTTCTAAAGCTCAGTCCTTTTTAATATTAATGCCCCTGAGACAGAGAGAAACAGGGAGAGGAGAGTCGAAAGGTGTTTGCTCAGGCTTATTAGAATGCCCATCTTAGACGGCGTACAGTTATTCAAATGTCACATCAGGCCTTCGAAATAAAACACCGCAATCCAGATCTTGTAGTCATCTCCTAATAGCCATTATTACACAATGCTATGAGTTTGTGAATGAACACTGAATAGAATATCTGAGCAGAGGAGCCGCCTTCAGTGTTAGATATGAACCAAAGAGGCAGCTAGCCCTGAAATGCTTATCCTACTAACAGTGTTTTGTTTATCTTTTATGCCTTGTATCAGAAAAAAAAACTTGTATATTTTCTGCTTGACTGGCCGTGTACCTGCATGATTGAAATGCTAATTTGTAAATGTGCAATGACCTAGCCAGACTCCTCTTACCACCACCTCCCCCTCCCTCCACTTGCTGCCAAAACAGCCCGAGGTATCATCTCTCCTCCTAACAAACAGCATGTGGAAAAGCCCCTGCTTTTCAATCCAAAGGGATATATTTTCTCATTAGAAATTATACAACTTCCCCATTCGTATTTATAGACGCAAAACCAAGGGAATTATACTGCACAGAGAGTGAGGAGGACGCAGAGAGAGAGGAAAATAGTACAATGAATGTTATTACAAAAGGGCTCTGATTGTAATTTTCCTTGGGCATATCAAAGCTTCGTTTACCGTCTGACCTTCTAAACTCCATGACAAGGACTTTCTTTATTGTCAAAAAAGAACTAGTTAGAAAACTAAGACAAGATCAACATTCAAGTGTCTCGTAACAATGAAAAAAAAAAAAACATTATTACCATGTGATTAGTATCAATATAAAGGGAGAATGGGAGCAAATTGTCAGGCAGAAACCAAGAACTGGCATTTGATGGGAAAATTAGCTCGTTACGGGTGCCTTGCAAAAGTCTACAGCGTTTACACAGACTGGATGGCAACCTGACACGGGCTAACAGAAATGTCACTCGTTTCAAAAGATATTTTGAAAAAAATGTGACTCGGGACATCAAACGGCAATCCTTCTGCTGTCAGTTCATACACAGACGCACAATGTTTTGTATTTATTCTAGATAAAACGTTGACGTGCAGATGATGATGACCGCTGAGAAAAGTTAAATTACCTGCTCTGATATTGGATCCTCATCAGCAGAAGTGACATGTGTGTAGCTGTGTGTGTATGTGGTCACCTGCAACAGAACTCTATTAACCGTCTTCACCTGTCAAGGCTGATCATATTGCGCAGCATCTCATTTAAACAGGAAACATCACGTTTGTCTGCTTTTCGGCGCCACTCTGGGACAGTCTAGGGGATACTGCTCAACTGGTTTTAAGTGGTCACACACTTCTTTCAGTTTCTTTTTTTTTAATTCTGTCACATTCATTCAAATTTAACTTTTCCAACAGGCTGCAGGGGAAGTGACACTTTCTTTACTTTCACTACTGCTGCTGCCTGCCTGCAACATAAAGGGAGGAAGCGTGTCGGGGCTTTACTAATTTCAAATTTTGCTGCTGATTAAGTGGAAAAAATAACCCCCTCGGACCTTGTTCTGCTTAATTACATCGAACACTAGCAAAGGCATCTTGAAAGACGAGAGCTTGATTTGACGAACTGAACCTCTCAGCACAAGTGGTAAGGTGTGTACTGGGAAAGAGTGGAGTGGGGAGAGGGGGTACGGCGGTAAAGCAGTGTGGGGTGTCATCAATTATTCTTTGATTTCTAAATGGAACATTTTCCAAGATTAATATGTTTGACTGCTATCTAAAAATCACAGGCTCCAAATGAAATGCCATTTTCTTTCACTTGAATTACACTAAGGGGAAGTCATCCAGTCACCCCCTTCCCTCCTCCACCTCCTAAAAGCCACCCCCGCAGAAGTCTCTGGTCTCCACTGTTGTGTGGAATTTGGCATGGTGCTAATTTGAGCCCTACTTATCGTACACAAAGCAAAAAAAAAGCATGGAGCGTTTAAAGCCTTACAACCTGACTGCAGTGACACTAAACGGCGCCTCGTTCTGCAACTCTACTCATTTCTGACATGAATTTGTCGGAGTCTTTTCCTGAATTAGGCTTTATCAAATGATTTTCATGCTCCTTCCTATCCAAAAGAAGCATAGTATCAAACCACCAATTGGAGAAATGCAGTATTTTTTGTACAGCTACACATCCTGCTTAGATTTAAGACTTTAAACAACTAGCTACCACAATTTCTAGAAAGATCAATTATGACGTGACTCAGAGCAGGCCTGGGGGAGCTGCCAGGCTTCATACTCCAAAATTGCGCTCCACCCTCTCCTTTCTGACGACTCAAAACAAAATCAGAGCAACAGAGACAGAGTGAGAGGAAGGAAAAGAAAACGGAGGAGAGGAGGGGAAAGGGTATTTTCAGTTTCAGTTACATCGATGACTCAAATATTCCAAAATCTCCTGCCAGGGAGGAAGCTTGCTTGTTTGAAATTCAACGGCAGGCGCGCAGACATGCACATGTGTAAAATAAGAAGGTATACACATGTAGAACGGTAGACGCACCAGACTGAAGTTGATCTTTACGAGGAAAACCAAAATAAAAGTTAAAAGTCAGCTAAAAAGAAGCCAAAATACAACTGAGGTCTGTCACCGGGTCAGAAAGAGGATAGGCAGTCTATGAAAATACCCCCACACCTAGTTCCTTTATTTGCTCAGTATCAATCTCAGCATTAACCCTCTGCTAATGGGACAGCTGTGGGTCAGTGCCTCGCTTCTTAGAGTTGCCAATCAAGACCTTAAGCTGAGAGATCAGCCTTTGGGACAGAGGTGCTCGTCTGCCTCTGAGTGGCTTTTAAAACACAGAGACGCCTGTATTGATTTTAGCTCGAGCCTGAAAAGTGGGGGTGGGGGTGGCGGTTGTGTCATCAGCTAAGGCTGTGAGCGTCTGGACGGGAGCCAGCCCGTGGTCCCTGGTCACCCTTCACTGATCAAAAGGGCCTCAACCGAATGACCTACCAGGGAGGCACTGAACCTGCAAACACGAAGAGGGCAAGGAGTTGGAAGCTCGAGGGGTTCAGGGCTAGCAGGGGCAACATCAGCCGAGATCTCATAATAGAAAAGGGTTTTAACCTTAATGTTGGAGCCAAAACCCTGTTAGGGGCCCTGTAACACCCCCTGTGCCTCTGTCAATTGAACTACTGTAGTTGATTTTTCTTCTCTTCCTACACCCCCCCCCCCCCACACACACTTTTTTTTTTGCACATAGCTGAAAGACACTGACATATATATAGCTCTGGTTAGCGGGGTCATAAGCAAAAGCCCACAAACCTAACAAGGGCTTAATGAAAAGAATAAACAAAAAGACATACTGGTATTTTATTTAAAATATATATATATATGAAAGCTCCTTCAACCCCTTCAGATATCTGCTGCACAAGAACACTTACAGCTTGCAGGTCAGTTGGTGTTAAAGTAAAGAAAATTGTTCTCAAAGAAAATATAAAAAATAAGTGAAACCCTCCTCCATAATCAAAACTCATGTGTACATTTTTATCTAATGTGCACTTAAAAGACTGCAGCCCATGAATTGAGGTATGCATATCTAATCAATTGGCTCAAGTGCTTTGGATATCTTACAAGAAAAGAAAAAAAAAGTCTTGGGCACTTTTGAGTAAAATATGCTAATTAACACACTTGAAATTTCCCATATGAAATCTATCTGCACCAAGACAATGAGAAAATAATTACAACAGAGGTAGAATTACAATGACCATTTTAATCAACCCCTACACTAGCATTTCACCCTATTTATTCAGTTTTTGATTCCATGACCCACTGGCAAGTAATCACTTGAAAATTATGGTTTGGTTTATAATAGGTCTATGCTTTGGACACATTATTTCTGCAAAGACAGGGCTCCAGGGATTACAATAAAGATATGAATCTTGCAAAACAACAATCAGCATGCAGTGATGGAAGTAACTGGAAAAAAGACTCGGAGAAAAGCAAACTGACATAAGGTCAAAAGCCTTAAAATACTCTGGGCACTTTGTAAACCACACAAGGCAGCTGATTTCATAAGGAAAAAACAAATCAAAGCCTGTAATGCAAAAGTTAACTCTGCCAGACCTTCAGAACAAAAAAAAAAAGATTATAATTGTGTACACAAATCTTGATTTTTATTTTATTTTTATTTTATTTTTTGTCATTTGTGGCAACATATGACCTTAACCTATTAAATAATGTCTTTTAAATTTAGTAAGGGTCACAAAATTCACTTCCAAAAGGTCAGCTCTCCGCACAGGTATTAAACCTGCACATCTGTACATGCCATCAGTCAAATTTGAGATTCACACAAAGGCTGGACTAATGTCTTTATTTTAATATAAAGTGTTGTACTTTCCGACCCTCATTTCTTACTAGAGTTTCACTTAGATAAAAAAAAAAAAAAACAGCCCTACTCCTCAGAAGCCACTAAGGTCATCTCTATCAACCACAGAACACATTAAAGGAAAGAGTTTCACAATCTGGTAAATGACGTGATGATTAAACTCCTAAAACTAGTGCAAGGTGGGAGCAATTTATTCTGAGGTGGTAGATGATGAGTGAAGACCCATTTTGAAGGAGATACCGGCTGCTTGAAAATCCAAAATGATTATCGTGAGGAATATGTTCCTCTCTCTTCGAAAGACAGAAATGGCAGATTTACACAAGAGCATCTCACCAATGAAGCCTTTTTTAATGTCTGCATTATACATTGTTTTTAGCAATCCTAGATTCAATCAAGACTTCTGATCTCAATTTAATGATAGTTTGGCTTTTTGTTGCTCCACTTTAAGCTGTGTCCCATCACTGTGTTTATTACCCTTTCCTGCAAATGCATCCTGATTCCTCCAAGGCCCACTTTCAGTATTGTGCAACCACTGGCATGTTTGAGTTCCAGTTTCAAACGGAGCGAGTGATTCAACGGACAACTTGTCAAAACAAAGTTATCACAACTGGTTATCAAAACACCATAAAGGGCTTCCTGTTGTTGAGAAAATTCCCTGTCCACATACAGTACACAAGCTTTAAATCAGACAGCAGTGGTGGGAAATAACACCATGAAGGCTGACGTGGGCAGGCAGATGATTTCTTATTGATTTCCTGTTTCTGCTGAGAAGAGGGCCCTCAATAACCTCTAAGAATGTGGCAGCCCCCTAAACACAGCCAAACTGGAGTGTGCCATTGAGAGACTAAAGATATGAAGTGACTTTTATCACAACATTGCTGAAATTAAAGAAAATCATATATTTGTCCAGAAGTTTTATACAACAAACAAACTCTCCCTTCCATGCTAATACAGTAAACAAGTCACTGTTCTGTAATTAAGTTTAATAGCAACGAGAGGGGGGAAAGTTTGAAAGGAGGAAAAGGGTACTCTAGAAAAGTTAATAACTTAGAGACAAAGAAGCTGCTGTCAAGAATGGTGTTAAATGAAAACACAGCCCTTACTACGGAAGCAATCAGCCTCCGTTAGCCCATGTTGACACCTCAGTCCTCTTAGGGGAAAATGAAACACACATACACAAAGCTTTTAGTCCGTTTTACTTCAAAACCTGCAATCTATATCTTAGCATCAAGTGGAATTACTGTGCAACTAGATTTAATTAGAACTGCCAACTCAAGGAGTTCAAAGCTGAATGGCTGTTTAACAGAACCTTGCTGTGCACCGCTTTGCATAAAATGTGATTAGTTCAGAGTTGTGACAAAGTTTCTCAAGTAAAAAGAAATAAATTATTGGAAAAATCCAGTCAGCTTGACAAATAGGCATTTGATTGATGACAGGACACAACTATAAAGACGCTGCTCATCAGGAAAAAGAAGAGTAGGTAAAAAGGATAGCTAGCGCCAAAACAACTAATCGGATTTCCCTACTTCCAAACCACAGGGCTGTGGGTTTGGAAAAAGGAGTAAAAAGAAGTCCACATGAGCCACGATGTTACCTGACCTGATTGTGGGCTGAATGTCAGAATAAAAGAGTGAACTGCTTTCTAGAAATTATTTACCAGGAGGCAGAGAAGCTCCTTATTTTTGTTGACCAAGTGACTCGTTGATTTACACTGTGACACTTATAACAGCAACGTACGGTGTTGCAGTTAAAACAAGAACAAAATAAAATATGGTATGATGCGTACATCACCTGCTGCCTTTCATTCCTGCATTTTAGATTAAAATTACCTCATGTTGAGGAAAAAAAAACAAATAATGTTACAACAATGCCATAAAACATGAATGACTCTCAGCTACTACCGCACCAACTTTTAGCTCACCCTCTGTAAAATTGACCGCGTTAAAGCTAGTTTTGTGTTTACTGAAATAGATTAGCTGTGGCGACCATCTTGAATTGCTACAGATGCACATGCAGTCATTGCTACTTGAGTTTTATTCAAATTTGGCGACTGGTTTATGCGATGCTTCGTTAACAGATGAACAAACATACACCGGCATAAACTTTACAGTCTGTTTTTCAGCGACAGATTATGACAATTTCAGCCATTTATGTGTTCAATAACATTGCAACTTGCTGCAGTTAACTCAACCATCGGACATGGAAAAAAGTTAATCATTTTAACATTTTCCGTTTCAACGACTCATTGTTTATCACTATAAAGATGTCCCGTTGTGCGTCCAGTTTTCTACCAGGACATTAAAACTTACTTCTTACAGGCTCGCAATAATTAGGCTTCTCCGAGACCACGTGTCCATCAGCAGGTGGTTTCCTGGGAGACGGCTCTCTCTCTGATGATTCGCCATCGCAAGCATCTAGACAAGACGTTAAATATTAATCAAAAAGTTCATCAACAAAACTGCATTGTGACTAACAAGTAGGGCTTTGTTTGCGTTTCATTATTTTATTTGACGCTACAATAACTCCACTTAGAAGAGTTGCGAACATTCACTGCAGCGCAAGTTCAAGTGGACAGAACCTTGGGGTCAAGTTGGAGTGCGCTCGGTCCGTTTTTGCCAGAAAAAACAATCTTACTGGCAAAACGGCTAAACATGGAGAGCGGGGTGGTTCAGGTGAAGGCCCTGCCAGAGCTCTGGATCTCATTTTCTCTCCTTTCTGCTCCCGGGTATGCTCGAGCTGCCAAAATTCTTTTCCTGCCATAAAGGCTGCATTCATCTAAATTGGAAAAAGTATGTGAGCAAAAAGCAAAAAAATAAAGAATAAAAACACTCGGGGTGATAGCAAAGACAAGACAGGAGGCACTCGTCTCTCTGGGCCGTGTTTACTGGCTTCTTGACTTCAAACCTCAGCTATGCTTTGCAGCTTTCTACTGCAAATACCCCATTTATAAAGACTTTATTCACTGGTTTGGTGACAGCAGTCCACAGCTTTCTCAGGGCCTGAAACGGTTCAGTTCAATGCTTTAGTGTTAACATGCTGAGCTCCTACAGAAAAATAACAGCAGAGTTAAACAGCTTTGTTCAACTACAGCAGCAACTCTGACTGTAAGCACTGACAGATGAAAAAGAGTGCAAAGGTGCAGGCCACAAGTTCTACATAGAAATTGGACATTTCAGATTGGAGCTGACGACAGAATATTTTGATCTCTTCTCAGAACATCCGCAATCTTCTGAAAGAGTCTCAACTAAGCATCCAGCCCAACCAAAAAAATAAATAACTAAATTCACAATCCAACAGCCTGTGTGATTTTATTACTTCGTCCCACTTTGCTATTTTTTGACAGCGCAGTAATGATGCTCGGTTAACGGTTCATTGCTTGTTTGAAGAAAAATGAAAAGCGGGTGTGGGGCTAAGCTTATTTTACATGTGAAAATCTTAGGGGCAACTGGAAAGTTAATTAAAAACTATAATTGGCTGTGGTTGCTGTTAATAGTCATGAGGGTGTTTCTTCAGACTTTATTGGGGTGGTGTGGGGGTGACGCACAAACATTATCAAGACTAAAACACAGATTCTGATGAAGTGCATGAACAAATTTTAAAAATAACATAAGAAATGAGGCAGACTGTCCCGAGCAGACTGATAAGCGGATTCTATTAGTCGTTTTTTTTTTTTTCAGTTTAAAGTTATTATTTTTAAATTGTACAGTGGCAATCAAAATGAGTAGAAGGATTATATTTATAGCACAGCTTTATTAGCTGTACAGCGGTAGCATGAAGCAGAAAAAAAAAACATAAAGAGAGAACTTTGTGCAAAAACAGGCACTTCTTTCACACATTTTGACTTGCCAACCACACAGAAAAAATATCTGTGAACAAATGCAACACCTATTTTGGGTGTTTCTTTCTTTTTTTTTAATCACTGCAACTTCATGAAATATACATTAAACCTTGACGAACCACCTCTGGGACCCCCCTACAATCGACTTTAACCTACATTTAACTGATATATAACTAAAGCCACTGATTAATGGCCTGTCTGTGAGCTCTTACCGTGTGACACTGACAGCAGGGGGCTTGTCTCTTGCCGGGGGGCCTTCTCTGGCCCGTCTGACGGATGGACAGTCTCCTTGGACATGAGACAGTCGTGTCTTCCTCACGGCAGAAGTAGTAGTTTTGTTTTCCTCAGCCTTCAGCGCTGAAAAAAAAATCAAAACGTCTCATTTCCAGACACAAACGAGGAGCAAAACTGGATAAAAGAAGTGACGTCGAGTGGAAATTTCCCTTCACGCGCCGTCTCTTTTTAAACTTTTCAAAGTGGCTCGCGCGACGTCAGTTAGCTCAGGAAAAAGAAAAGAAACGAGCGCGTGCCGATGTATCATTTTTTAAGCTAGCAGCTGTTTTGTTTATTACGCAGAACTTACCTTTCAAACATGTCAACTCCCTTCAAATCTCGCCCTTTTCCATCTTTTTTTTTTTTTACTCACTCGTAAAAAAAAAAAAAAAAAGTTAACTATGAAGAAAAAAAGTAACAGCGTCCAGCAGTTCGTCAACTCAAAGTTGATAGAAAGTTGCGGTTTTACTTCTTCCAGCTGTGTTTTGGGCACGAAGAAGTCGAAAACATGATCCTTCTCGACGCCTTCGACGCTCAGTGGCGGTAGTTTAGTCAGGACACAAACTTTTTCATCATATCCGGATTCCTCTCTCCTCTCCCTCCGTTTCCCTGTCGGCGGACAGTCAAACAAAGCCCTCCTTGAGGTGCTTTTCCAGTTCAAAAATTTATATTAGGCTGAGAAGTCGAATAAATGCAGAATGGAGTTTTTTTTTCAGTGTGGTGTTTGCAAAAGTTGCAAAATGAAGGGTTCCAATGAGCGGATAGACTCACTGGAAATGAGCTCCTAAAGCAGGGCTATTAAACTGACGGCCCGCGGGCCATTTCCGGCCAGTGCAGTGTTGCCAGATAGTCGAGGTTTTCCAGCCCAAAAGTCTGTTAAAAACCGCCCCATCACACAAAATCTCGCCCAATCAAAAAAAAAAACATACACACACAAACAATACCCCCAACTCCTGTAAAGATATATCAGTGTTTATATGTTCATCAATGTGATTAATCAAAATCAGTTAAATGTGATCATT
>JARVGS010000814.1:8517402-8529291 GCA_031762315.1 Hypsolebias antenori | reverse complement strand
CATATATATACATACATATATATAGATATATATATATATATACATACATATATATATATATATATATATATATATATATATATATATACACATACATACATACATACATACATAAATTAACACTATTTAATGGAAGCATATATAAGGTAAAGAGTAGTGGTCCAAGCACTGAACCCTGAGGAACCCCATGACTAACTTTGGTGTATGAAGAAAAGTCATTATTTACATTTACAAATTATAGTCCATCAGATAAATATGACTTAAACCAATTTCACAAGCAGTCAACATTACAGTCATCCACAGCAGCCAAAGCCATGCCACAAAGTTTCAGGCTATCCAGCTCAGCACGCATCTGCTTTTCTGCTTGTTGATGGACGCGTCCATCTCCATTACAAAAGGGGAGCCGTTTGAAAATATCCACAAAACGCGTCAGCTGTTATATAGCGTCAAAACGCTTCAAACGAGGCCCCCAAAAGTACAGCGAGTCAAAAGCAGGTGGGACAATAGAAATGGCTTTGCCGTCACTTCTTTCTGCTCCTTGCTGAGAGACATAAAACAATCATGAGACAAAAGGAGAAGAAAAAGTGTGAGCTCACAACACGGACTCTGTTTGGAACATGAGCTTACAGGGGTTGTGTGAGGATCAATCACAGATTTGCTCTTTGACTTGAGTTTATCCTCCCAGAGATGCTATAGAACCATATGGTCGCCATCTGGTTTACCGTACTATTATTTCTTAATAAATGCTAACTCATTTATGCTGCTATGGGTGATTTATATTTAGTTTAAGTGCTAAAGATGCTTTTACTTTTAGCCAATCATAACATGTCAAATAAATCTCAATGGGACTAACCTGTACAAATAAAGGTTGAATGAAATCTAAACCTGATTCGGCTTCTTTGTATCCTTTATGTTTCATTGGTCATTTGAGACGAGCAAAATACAGAATGGATTAATTCAAACTAAATGTGTCATAACAATAAAACTTATTTATTTCAGTTTCCTGTAGGTATTTCTCAATACAGTATATAACTATTACTGAAAGTTGGTGGATTTGTTTGTATCTCTGAAAATGATCATTTTAAAGAAGAATACAAAAGAGGTAGAGTAAACCAAAAGGTTTTTGGTACAAATGCTTCAACCTTTTTTCAGCGTTCCTGAAAAGATGGAGGCAGCTTCAAGAACTAGAACATGCATATTTTGCTAACACTGCAATACCAATGAAGGCATTTATTGCCTACCTATAGTCAATGGGTCTGTGGAAAGGAATCACATCACTAAGAAGACATTTGACCTCAAAGAAAATAACTGAAGATCGCTGCGTTCTCCAAAATGGACACCATATCACAGATAAAGCATTACTTTAAGGTGGAGTCATTTTAACGTCCAAAACTTTATGTTTATGTGTATTTATACGCTGGGACATACCATATTTTCTGCCGTAAACGTTGCACCTCCCTATAAATCGCATCAGTCCAAATAAGACTAATAACGTGGAAAAATCCATAAATACATTGATTCGCTGTACTGTATACGTCGCATCTATTATGCAAAGTCACCGCAGATGCATTGCGTTTGTTACGTGTCACCGCTGACAACCCAGAAATGTGGGGCGGTGTTGTGCCAAAAATCCATTGGCTGCCAAATGGCGGCATTGCGAGCTTAAAAACTATTATTAGTTTGCTCAAAATTATAGTAAAGGTGTGTTTCAGTCTAACTTTTCCTTCATAAATGTACTTTGACGGTGAAATCAGCAGCATTTCAAAAGCCAATACGCAGAAACATGAATGCACAGAGGGAGACTCCCTGTTCATTTCTTCAAAATTTAACAAGATAACCACCTAAAAACAATTATTTGTTAATTCATCTTTATAGTAAAGGTGTGTCTCAGTTGAACTTTTACTTAATAAATGCACTTCAATGGTCAAAAGGCGCATTTCGCTCAGGCGGTGCAGCAAAATGAAGCTGATTTGACGTTTGCTCCAGGCAGACGACGGCGGCAGGCTGTGGCAAGCCGATTGTGTCATTAATAGCCACTTTTCCTATTACATGATACAACAGCATACCATACTTCATGACTGTCATCTAACGACTGAAAATGGTAGTGTTCAATATTTTCGGTAAGAATGAATGAAAAAGTTCAAACTCAGCCAAATATTGATTTATAAATATGGAAAAAATCCATAAATATGTCACCTCGGCATATAAATCACAGGGCATGCAAATTATGCAAGAAACTGTGACTTATAGGCCAAAAAATACAGTATATGTTGTTTACAAAAGTTCCTTATATTTGGTTTATAATACAGATGAGAGGTCAAAACCTGGATTATTAATACAAGATGTTATGTCTCTTTAACCTAAACTTAGCTTAACCCATTGGTTCAGTTAAGCGGAGTCCAAACAAATCTCTGTATGGACTTACGACTGAGTGTATTGTTGTAAAACTGGGACCCAAATACACACTCAAAGCCAAAAACAAGAAAGAAAAGGGTAAAGAATAAGTTATTATTCACAAAAGGAGCAAAAACATAAGGGACAGCGAGCTCATGGTTCCAAGCTAGGAAGCACAGTGACGCAGAAGCACTGATCCACATGGAATAAACAGTTTCAAAATAAAACAGGAAGTCATCAACAAGGAGAGGAGGACACTCGTTTCAGACATCCAGTTGCACCATCAGATGACGATGCAACATTTAAAACTCATAAAACCTGATGGGAAAAAAAACAGTACAAAATAAGAAGTACAGAAAGTGAGGAAGAGCAACCAAAATAAAAAGGAAATGTATTTGGAATAAAAATGCTGGCTCAGTCAGACGTTATTAAGGAGCTTGTTGGTGTGTGTTCAGGGGGAAAAAACACACACACACACACACACACACACACCACAAGATGCTTCAGATGAAGCTGTCGTTTCCGTGCATCCGACGCACGGGCACTTGTTGCTGCTGAGTGTGAAGCCGCAGCACGTCTTCTTGCCAATTACCAGCAAAATCAACCCAAACAGACTTTCTACTGATAAATCTTTAATGATATCAGGGATTTTTACACAAACACACACTTGACTGTGCTAATTTAAAGCAAATAAGAAGCTTGATTAAAAATTCCCCAGGCACCCGAGATAAACGTCTGCATAATTTATTGGCTCTAATTGACACAAACACAGTGTCGTAAACAGAAGTGTTTCTGTTTATGGAGCATGTTGACATGATGACATTTTGGAATACTTTAAGAGATTGGAGATGAATAGCAGTGAATCAAAGTTTAACTACTTCTATTTACAATTTCCAGATTGAGCTTCCTGTTCAAACACCTTTGGGTATTTCTATAAGGAGGAATATAGAAAAACGCCAAAAAAATGGGTTAGAATGTGAAAGTAATCAGCAAACACAATGGTACACGAGCCTCAGAGCAAGCCCGAGGCTACAACACTTTGGTTTGACCCGTAGAATGTGACACTAAACAACGATGTACCTGCAGCAACAAACCCAAGGTGGAAACTGGAGGAATTCTAGGACAGAATACATGTGATGGATACGTTAGCGGCACCCTCATAAATACATCTTCACATCAAGACAAGCACAAAATGATGGACAGCAGAAAGATGGAACCACCTTGTCACATTCTGCAGCTTACGTTCCAATGGGAGACCCTGCAGGGGTTACACAGCCAGCAGGTGTTGGGTTCACCACCTGTCTGGTGCCTGCCCGCTTCACCCACCCCCTGGTAAACACGCCGCTTATCTGCAAACAAACAGAGTTTAAAGGCGACTACGAATGAATACATCAAATTTTGATGGAACTAGCATGTCCCTCGCGCTCAGAATGCATGTCCTCCATGATACAGTGTACACCTGAATACATGAATAGACAACAAGGAGGCCCCGGCTGTTTGTAGGTGGGGGCTAACATTGACTGAATTTTCAAAGATGTTATTTTGATTTGACATGACCGGCGGCTCGGTGCACCTTGGTGGGACGGAAAGGGAGGGGGATACAAGACACCCAAAGGAGGAGGCAGAAAATCATCCAAGGCGGTAAGCGTCTGGGGAAGGAATGAAATAAACAGCGGAGGGAGAGGCTGGAGAGGACAGAGACAAAAGACGATCAGCTGGTAAGGGACTGAATCACCATTCTGACTGTCATGGGGATGGACTGTATGGAAGAAGTGATATGGAAGCAGGCACAAACAGATTCAGAGACGACAGGCTGTGACCATGAAGGCATAACGGCACTAACACATCAAGACAGCCAGATGCAAAGATATACTGTGGATGTAACCATCAGCATTACAGACAGTCACCTTCTGCCTGCAGGTTGTTAGTAACTGGCCCCATTTGTTTTTTCCAACATCTCAATATTTCTTTTTGTGTGAACGTTTATGAAACATTCACACTATTGTGATCCAGTTTTCTTCCTCACCTTTTTCGGAGCCATTCTCGTCCCGCAGTTTTCAATCATATCAAAAGAGGACAATCCTGCTATGACTTTTGTTTTTGGTGCAATTTTAGCTTTTTTGAAATATTTAGCCTTGTTGCATTTTTTTTTCCTCATAGAAAATGATTTGAGCTCATTTTACCTCCTTCACACCTTTAGATCTGTTTACAACCTTTTATTGCTCCTTTCACATATTGTTCTGGTTCAGCTTCTTTTAGATCCCTTGTGCAAACTTAAACATTTTTCAGCTACTTTCAGCTAATTTCAGCTGTTTTTCCAGCAGTTTTGTGCTGCTTTCAGATTCTTTCTGCACAGCAGTTTTGTGCTTCTTAACGTATTTCTGCTAATTTCAGCTTGTTGTGCTCCTTTCAGCTAATTTCTGCAAGTTTCAGTTATTTCAGCGGCTTTTTAGCCTTTCCTGCTAATTTTAGCCTTTTCAGCTAATTTACACATTTTTTGCACTCATTTCAACTTTTGTCAGTCCAATTCAGCAAAAAAAAAAAAAAAAAGTGCTCTCTCCACTTTCTTCTGGTAATTTAAGCTTCTTTCTCCCTTTTTAGCTGCTTTTCAACTTTTTTTTTTTTTTTTTGCTAATTTTATCTTTTTCAGATAATTTCCACATTTTTGTGCTCATTTCTGCTTCTTCCAGCCTAATGGGCAAACACGTTATTTCTGCTTTCTTCTGCTAATTTAGGCTTGTTTTATGTTTTCGGCTACCTTGTTAGCATTTTTGGCTAATTTAAGCTGTTTTCAGGTAATTTCAATTTTTTTGTGATAATTTTTGCAACTGTCAGCCGAACTAACTTCTTTATACTAATTTAATCTGTAATGCACCTTTCAGCTTAGTTATGCTAGTTTCAGCTACTTCTGCTATTTCAGCTACCATTTAGCTTTTTTTTTGCTCCCAGCTAATTCCACTTTTTTGGGGCTCATTTCAGCGCTTTCTCCTTCCGTCTCATGGTTAAAGCTTATTTCTGCCTTTCAGCTACCTTTTAGCTATTTTTTTTTTGCTCATTTTAGCTTTGAAAGCTAATTTCCCAATTTTTATGCTCATTCTTGCTTATTCATACATAATTCAGCAAATATGTGTTCTTTCTGCTTCTGCTAATTTAAGCTTGCTCTTCCACTTCAGCTATATTTCAGCATTTTTTTTAGCTAATGTCCGTTGTTTCTCAGCAAGTTTGTAAGCAATAATAATTCACACTGCATTTTCTCAGGAAATGCACTTTCTCTAGTTGAAGAAGCGGGTAAATATAATGGATGGATGGCTGGATGGATCATTTTATTTCCAACCACCACAATAAGAACTTCCACGCACAGCGCTGCATGCACAATGCAAAACAGCAGCCTAGGAGCAAAGCTGACATCACAACCCATGCATTTATGTCGCCTGACACTACATCTCCTCCACATCAAAGGAAGCCTCACCTTCTGCAAGCACGAAATAAGCGGCGGCCCTCGCTTTATTAACTCCCAATCAATAAACATGCGGTTGGCGGCGAGGTAATCAGGAAACACTGGCAAAATAGCCTGACAATGTATCAAAGCTGACGCTGCGAGGCAACGGCACAAACTCTAACAAGCATTTTATTACCGGTAGCTGTTACTGACATTAGTTTAAAAAAAAAAAAAAGGAGATAAAATAGAATAAGGAATGCAGCGTGGCTGGCTGAGAGGGCCCCTCGGCAGAGAGCAAACACCTCCCCTGTTTGATGGCCACATACTTTTCTTTGATATGATTAAAAATATAAATTGTTTCCAACATCAAAAAGGCAGCAAGATGGCGGCAGACTTGTTGTGACGTTACGTCTAGTTTGGAGGGCGATAGTGTGGCTTGCTTGGAAAAGTCTTCCTGCAGGTTTTTGTTTGAGCCCAAGGATGTTTTCAGTAGGATCATGACACTTTTGGGCTAACATGACTATGTTTTGTTCAAGTACCTTTGTTTTTTATGTTCATATGTGTCTGCCTTCATTGAGCAAAGCTACAGATCATACAAGAGTTTGACTTCTTCCAAACTTATTTAAAGTAAATATGAAGTCATGAGTCTAGAAATGTGTTTAACCTTAAAAGTTTTTCTGATTGTTGCAGTTTAAAGGCAAATGAAAAGGGCACCAAATGTTGCGGACACTACTTTATCTTTTAGAAACATAATTATTAGGAAAAGATGGTAAACTTTTAAGAAATGACACCTTCATTTGATTCACAAACTTGTCAAGAAGACAGTTACTTTGCAGAGTGGCCAGTTAGAATCACACACCACAAAGGCTGGACAAAGACAGAGAAAATGTCAGCCTCGTCGTCGTCAGTTTGTAGCTCTGCCCATTGTTTGAAGAATACGCCAACACTATTAGCGCAAAGGAAGAACTGTTTTTTTTCCTGTGTTTATGCCTTTATTCATGCAATTTATAAACCACAGTGTGCTATGTTTGAGCCAACAGAGCCATCTCTAATTGGTGAGCTGAGCCAAATGAGCCAGTTCCCAGAAAAAAAGGCAAAAGTCCCTTTACTAGTTCGAAGTGTTATATGGGGAAAAAACATCTACATCAATGGCTCTCATGGAATTGATAGAAGAAATAACTGCTGTTGATCAAAAACAGTATTGTGTCAGTATTTTTGTTGATTTAAAAAGCATTAGATACTATTGACCACACTATTCTCCTTGAAAAATTGAACAAATATGGTATTATAGGACCAGCATTACAGTGGGTATCTAGCTATTTGAAAGATAGGAAACAGTTTGTACAAATAAATTATGTAAGATCTAAGCTCTGTAACATCACATGTGGAGTTCCTCAAGGCTCTGTACATGGACATGAAAAATAAATAAATAAATAAAAAACAGGAGCGCTTCATCATGACACTATAAAAGACTTTCAATTGCACAGGACTTTATTTAAACCTTCCTCACAGTTAAAGAATGGTTCCTTTCACATGGCTGAGTCTTATCAACACAAATCCACAACTACAGTAGTCCCTCGTTTATCGCAGGGGGATCTATACCCTGAAGACCCATGATAAGTGAAAAACAGCAAAGTAGGAATAGTAGTACAAGTAGTATTTATTTTAGTATGTGTATATAAAGGCGTTTTAAACCCTTCCCATTCTTTTGCACTATTCTAAACAATGTTTCTAAACTCTAAACGCTCTAAAAGAACATAGCATGTCATGATCTCAGCTCTCTGCCTCTGGCTGCACTCTGCAAGCGCTCTTGGCCACGCCCACTCCTCCACTTCAGAGCGCTAGTGCAAGTGCTAAATAATTTAAAATAATTCATTTTAAATAAAAATTCCACGCCGATTGTGCGGCTCATCCATCAATCAGCCAATTGTGTGTCATGTCCAATGTTACTTTGAAAAACCGCAATAGAGCGAGTCTGCGAAAAACAAACCAGTTCAGTTCAGCCATGTGACTACCTTTGCTGGTGTGAGTGGTTGATGAACTTTGACCTTCCATCCCAGCTCTGTATGTTTACAGTCAAAAGTCACCAAAAAAAAATGGTACATGTGATCTTCAAACGTTCTTTCAAGATGGGCAAGGTGGAATAAACGGTCTTGATGGAACTGATTCCCGTGAGTGGACTGAAGCTAACAGAGCTTCTAGTACCTTAAAGAAAAGTTATTACCTCTCTGATGAGGTTTTCATTGTGTAGCCAAGTTTCACCACAGCACATAGTTATTAATAACATTCTATAAATGTGTTTTTAATAGAGTCGGTGTCTCACTTTCTGTGTTGGGTCTCACTGCACTGTACGCCATCTGTACAACAGGCTCTTGTGGATACGCTCTTGGATGGAAACAAGCACCAAAAAGACATATGGTACCCCACCCCATCTCCCACTTGTTTGTAGCCCTGCTCTCATTGTAAGAATACCTTGTTCAGAGCTGGCACTTCACCCCCACAAGCTAATTTGTTTGTTTCGTTCTGGGGCATAGCTGATATTAAAAGGAGATCCTGAGCAGCGGGGAAAGAGGGACGAAGGGAGCTGGGGATGGAGGGAGTCAGAGAGGAAGGAGAGGAACGACGGGAGGGAGCGATGAGTTTACAAGCCCCAGGTACGGTGACTGGGTTAGTGGGAAGATGCAAAAAGAAGGCAATGAGATAGAGAACGAGAGAGAGGGAAAAAAAATCTCATCCAAATAATTTTTACCCCCTGGGCGTCGAAATGCAAATCACAGATCAAAGAGGTTTGCAATGGAAACGAGCAAGATTGGGAGAGAATGTCATCAAGCCGGGGTTATATATGTATGTTGGGGATATGAGAGAGACATGCTGGACTCAGGTAATGGAGCTGACCTGCACTTAAGCACTGCCCCCCCAAAGCCACTACCATTTTCCTGCCTCCCTCCTCCCAGGGTTAGAACACATCCAGCACACTGGAAAGTAATTTACTTTCTGCTTACAGTACCGTTCTTACCTCTCTTTTTCCTCGCGACTGCATTTATAAAGCCTTTTTCATCAGCCGCCCCAAGGTGCAGTGTACACACACACACCTCTCGAAGCGGCGCCAAATTCCCTGCTCGCATGTTGACACTGACTTCATGTGCGACAACTTTAATGGCCTGTTTGCATGATGCCCCACACAGCAAGAAACGTCCTCCCCCCCCCGCCGCCTGAGCAACTCTTGTAAACAGCTAGTCAGGAAGGAAAGTCGAGCGGCGGCGGGGTTAGAATGTGCAATGAAATTCAAGACCTAGCATTCCTTGGACGAAAGCTTATTACTCACCACCTCCAGTGCCAAATGTTTAAACAACGTTTGTCCCAGTTAGCTAGCACTCAGCGCATGTGCTGTGGGTGACTCTCAGCTACCCCACAACAAACTTCAGCACAATACAGTAGTCCCTCGTTTATTGCGGACCCCTCGCAATAAGTGAAAAACCGCAAAATAGGAACGCTTTATTTATTTATTATATATAATGTATAAAGGTTTTGTAAACCTTTCCCACACGCTTGCAATGTTCTAAGCTCTTAAACCTATGTAGTTTTTAACAACATATGCATATGTACTGCCCATTACTGCAAACTTTTATATGGGTACTAACCAGCTGGAAGTCCGGTTCTGGTCCGGTTCTGGTTGGCTCTCTGCAGCCCTTGAGCACCAAGATGCTTTTAGAGAGAGCCGGACCTTCGGATAGCCAGCACAAAACCACACAATGGTCCCAATCTATGGAGGAAAATAAAATTAAATGAATAAATACACAGTA
The DNA here is from genome assembly GCA_031762315.1 of Hypsolebias antenori. Lineage (NCBI taxonomy): Eukaryota > Metazoa > Chordata > Actinopteri > Cyprinodontiformes > Rivulidae > Hypsolebias > Hypsolebias antenori. The sequence continues at coordinate 8,519,655 of JARVGS010000814.1, read as the reverse complement.
TTGTTTAATTATTAAATACAAAATTAAATCTTTAAATATACAATTAAATTATTAAACTCACCATTAATTAATGAAATGACCCATGAAATAAATAAAATAAATAAATAAATAAAACCGACTGAGTCCAAATCCGGATGAAAAAAGTCCCGTGAGCTCCGGAGAAAGCACCGGACTTCCAAGCAACGCCTCTGCGCTCGAGAGGCCTCATGGGGCGGCAAGAAGCTCTCAGATTGACAGATGAGGTTGGAAGTAGTTCTGGTCCAATGCCCGGTCAGTTCCGTACGGCTCTCTGCATCCACTGAGCGCCCAAGTCACTATGATTACGGACCAAACTTTTTCGGATCGGAGCAAAACTTTCCCTCCATTTCAGCAGAAAGCAATGTCTTGAAGCACTGTTGGGGCTTCTGGGTAATGTAGTCTTTTTTGACAGGGATAAAGTTTAGGCTACAAAATGGCGTCGCCTGTCTGAAGTTTTTTTTTTTTTTTTTTTTTACTTTTTACTTTATCCTGTTCTATCTCAAAAAAATTAGTAATATTAAATTTGTCAATCGTGTGTCATATACAATCTTATTTTGGAAAAAAACGCAAACAAACGAATTCGCAAAAGTCGAACCGCGAAGTAGCGAGGGGCTACTTTGACCATGTTGCAGTCATTTCTGCGTTTGCTAACGTTTATTAGCCGCAGCAAACATACTGAAATGGGTTGTCTCTCAAAGTTAACCAGTTGTAGTTATACATCCACTGAATAGTTTTATGAGACTTTTAAAAACTCCATCAAGTTGTCCAGAAGATATTTTGCTAACAGACAGACAAACGAGCATATGCAGAGACAATCACATGGGTGATAATCAACACCGCAAAGCAACTATTCCAGCTTTATTTAATGGTTTGGTTTTAAATTAAATTAGCCAGACTTTAAAGAGTTAAACCTCAATAAACAGTTGTACCTTTATCTGCGTCTCACAGACGTGTGGAGAACATCCAATGGGTGGTTGGTGGTGGGGGCACAAGAATGAGCAAGCTATACATAGAAGCTCAGAGGAAGGATGTGACTGGAAGAGGAAAGACTGAAGGAGTCTCCACATTAATACCTAATTAATGTCTGTCTTCCTATTAATGTCTAATTAACAATTTATGTCTGTCTCATGCACCTGCAGCCGTCAGAAGTTTCCTCGTCTCCCATAATTCAATGTGACAGTGCCTTCTTGAGGCGAGCGCTTCTGTTGTTTGTCTCAGACTATAAACGAGCAAAAATCAGAGCACAGATTTGATCCAAATGTATTTTTAAGGAAACAGACTGCATCTTCTCAAAATGCACCCACAAAAAAAGCAAATCTACAACTTGTTTATGAGCATTTATTTTATTTTTTTTTTACCGTTCAGTTCCATCGTTTGACCCAGTTCATGGAATGTCAGGACGTGTTAGCTTTATGTGGCGCTGCCTGATGTCGCGAGTGGCAGCATGGCAGCGTGACAGGAAGTACATTTCTCCTGTCAGAGACGTGAAGCACCGTGTAGGTAGATCACCAGTTCTCTGAACTTTTCAGACATGTCTCACTGATTGTAAGTGCACAGTTAGTGAGCGTTTTAGTCTGAAAAGATAGTTCAAATCTTTTTGAAGCAGGGCTTTGTAGAAAGAGTGTGAACAATTAATATCTTACCTGTAGCAGATGGCTCGGTGAACAACTTTAAAGGCTCAACCAAAGTGGTTTTCTGTCATTTTAAAACAACCGTTCTCTGATCTTTCATAACATTTCAACCATCCATCAATAAATTATCTTTACCCGCTTCTCCCTTTTCGGGTCACGGGGGTCACTGGTGCACATATCCAGCAGTCACATGTGCGAGAGGCGGGGTGCACCTTGGACAGGTTTCCAGTCCATCACAGGGACACGTAGAGACAAGCAAGACAAACAACCATTCACTCTCGCTCTCATTCTCACCTAGGGATAATTTAGAGTTACCAATCAGCCTAACATGCATGTTTTACATGTGCGGGAGGAAACCGGAGTACCCGGAGAAAACCCACGCATGCAAGGAGAGAACATGCAAACTCCATCCAGAAAGGCCCCCGGCCGGGATTTAATCCAGCGATGTGCTCACGGAGAGGCAACAGCTCTACCAACTCTGCCACCATGCCGCCCTAGCATTTCATATAAGTGCTATTTACATATAGACAGGTAGTCCTCGACTTACGACGGAGATCCGTTCTCACGTGGCGTCGTAAACCGAATTTGACGTAAGTCGGAACGT
>JARVGS010000814.1:8501529-8511554 GCA_031762315.1 Hypsolebias antenori | reverse complement strand
CACGGACAGAAACTGGAAGTTGGTTCCACAAGAGAGGAGCCTGATAACTGAAAGATCTTCCTCCCATTCTGCTTTTGAACACTAAGAACCACGAGTAAGCCTGCAGTCTGAGGAAAAAGTACTCTGTAAGGAAAATATGGGACAAAAAGATCTCTAATATAAGATGGAGGTAGGATGTTGAGAGCTTTGTAGGTTAGAAGTAAGAGTTTGAATTCAATTATCCTACCAACTCCCATTAAGACTCTGGCAGCATCATTTTGGACCAACTAAAGACTTTTAAAGAAGTTTTTGGACACCCAGATAACAAACCATAAGTCACAGAACACGAAAAACACTTCCTTTTTACATTATGGCCTCACATCTGATATTTACTTGATGGTATTTGTACTAATTTAAACGACAACATGGTGCAACCATTGGCATGTTTATATGGTAACTTCTAATAAACTGAAAAGTACATCTACAAGATTGCTTCACCATCTAACACTCGTATGAAATGTAAATAAATGCACATCCCAAAAACTGTTTAGGTCTAAAGAACAGTTATATGTTTGTCATTTAGAAATTATTCCCCTTCAGAGCGTTGCCCGCCTGTCGAGCAGTAGACTGCACTGCCACTCTCTATTAGAGGGACTTTTTCCTTCCTCATCATTCATGTGGAAAAGGCTTGCACCACCAGCTACCCTTTCTTTTATTCATCGCACTGTAAATAACTCCACTTTATGAAAAGCAGCCAGTGTGACTCACGGATACCTCTCTAACCACAGCCCATTATTATTTCATGGCCTTTGAAAGAAGGGTCTATAGCAGGCGCTCTTCCACTTTAATGTCGGAGCTCCCTCTGATGTTGTGTAGTACACAGCGGCCCTTGTTGCGCTCCGTATGCACTCCCTCACTTGAATTCACAAACACTTCCAAGTGCATAAATAGCATGGAAGACAAGTGCCTTGCGAGCTAGCTAATGCTCTGGAACGCCATTGTTGAGGAGATAACAGGAGCCTGCCATAGTTGATGTCTGGTAAGAGTCTTTGGGGTGAAGAGAAAGACAAGTGCGCCTTTCGAAAAACCGCTACTGTTTTCCAACCCTCTCATGGGACATCATACAACACAAGAACATGCATCAGTGTTACGATTAAATGACCAGCGGACGTGATTCGAAGGCTCCCACAGTGTCTCTTGGCGGAGCATCCTTTGGAACGTGTAGAAGGCTCTCGGCATACAGACGAGCTAATGGGGAACCCATTGGTCATGGTAGATTCAGTTTGAATCTCAATGAGTGCGTCAGTGTGTGTGTGCGGTCACTCCATGACCGACAAGGTGTGGTAGGTCTGCTGGAGTTGATTTAGCCACGCTGCCTGTCAGCGTCCATCAATCGAACCGATGAAAAGCTTGTTTCTTTATCCCCTTAAAGTGCCAAAGAGGAACCGATGTCTTAAAGATGGACCGAACATGAAACGTGTCTGATGCAATTTCACGTCTTTGTTTCCGCCACATGAATATACGGAACCCAGCAAACGCTGTGCCTGGAATTTTTATTTCTGATGCGATTTTCTTCATAATCACGAGCTGTTATCATTATGAAATAATCAAATAGTTTTATCTTATGTAGAATAATTGGTCTTCAGTTGTTTTTTTTTTTTGTTTTTTTCAAAGTAATGCGATGTTGTGTTGAGAAACCAGGACTGATTTTCTTTGAACTTTGATACAAGAAATGTCTACATGTTTAATAATGAATTTTATTTCATGTGAAGTTATCCCATTTTCAGGTTATTATGAAAACAGGAGTCATTTAGTAAGAACTGTGGGTCTGCCATATTTAAACAAAGATTGGTGCATTTAGTAATTATTTTCACAACAATATCAGTGATACAGAACGATGAAATTGGGTTATGGCGAGCATCCTGTTGCACTCAGATGATCATCGTGAGAAAATTATACTTGTATCTTAAAGAAAACAAAAGTCATATTTTTTTAGATAAGCTAAACGTAGCTTGGGTATCACAAGGTAACAGAACTTGCAACTCATGATCTTGAGAAAATCGTGTAAATTTCATAACGGCAGGCAAAGTTGTCCTCGTTTTGTTTTTTGGCATCCATCCATCATCTTTTTTATTTATTTATTAAAAACAAACAAAAAGTAAACAAAACTAATACATTAAAAAACATTGGATGAAAAGGGTGCAGAAAGAAGAAGAAAATTCTAATAGCATAAATATACTAGATAGATATAATAATCTTTACCTGCTTCTTCCTTTTTGGGTCACGGGGGTCAGTGGTACCCATGTCCAGCAATCACTGTTCGAAATGTGGGGGACACCCTGGACAGGGCGCAAGTCCGTCACAGGAACACAGAGACAAACGAGACAACCAACCATTCACTTGCTCACTGAGAGGCGGCAGCTCTACCAACTGCGCCACCGTGCTGCCCATTTTTTGGGCATTTCAAATGAATTTCTAGGTATGAGAAAAAGCTTTTAGGTAAAAAAACAAAATCTACTAAACATCTAATGTTTAGTGAGGTCATCTGGACAGTTCCTTTTTGTTGTTGTTGAGACGTTTTGCCCTCCATCAGTCTGAGAAGTCGCATGCAAACCATTTTCTCCACCAAGCAGAACACTCCTACAGTGGACCAATCAGTTTGCTGGTGATAAGACGGTTTCTGACTGATGAAGTCCTGCGGATGGAGGGCGAAACGTCTCTCAACAACAACAAAAAAAGAGGAACTGTCCAGGTGACCTGACTGAACATTGTTGGATTTCTTTACCTGGATTACTGAGCATGAATCATTTTGGCTGTGGTTGCCTGGGAGGAGTCGACGGGGGAGAGGACGGCCCCCAGAAACTACCTTATCACCAGTAAACTGATTGGTCCACTGTAGGAGTGTACTGCTTGGTGGGGAAAACAGTTTGTACATGACTTCTCAGATTGATGAAGCCCTTCAAATGGAGGGCAAAATGTCTCAAAAAAAAAAAAAAAAAAAAAAAAAAAAGGAATCCTCCAGATGACCTGACTGAATATTTTTGGATTTGTTTACCTGGATTGTTGAGCATGAACTTTGATGAACTACTAGAAAAGAAGCTTTTGTGATGTCATAATCAGATAATCATCACAACAGAACAAGTGTGAGCACAAAATGAGACATATAATACAATTAATATAAACAATGTTTTAGGTATGGCATTTTTCAGCTTCCGTACGAGGCAGAACCCTCACGTTAGATATTTCATTTACAAGACAGAGTCAAGGAACAGGGACTGCACCAAAACTGCTTGTGGAGTTCATCTGGTGTCTTTACCTGTGCATGCTTGTTCAGGGGGAACTCCAGTTGTCCTTTGGCAAGATGGAGGGTGGGTTACGGCGCAAACGGCTCACCAACCCATCACAGAATCACATAGGGATGAACGTGGCAACCGTTCACACTTTAGAAACAATATAAGTTGCTAATTAACCGAACATGAACATCACAAAATAATAATATGCACAACTTGTTACCTGTGGATGTCATGAAGATACTTTTAAGCATGGCACCTCTTGGCTTCCGTACCCCCACAGAACCTAAAGGGTATGTTATTAGTGTCTTTTTTTTTTTTTTTTAACAAAAGCCTCTCAAACGAAAGTCCAGAGCAGCATTTCTGTGTAAACTGGGACACGTTTGTGGTACATGAAGGCAGCAGGCTTGAATCATACACAGGATAAACCCATTACAGCTCCAGAGGGGCGGGCAACACATTGCCATGTCCCGCTCTTCTAAACAAGACATAGCTGCTCCAAAAAAAAATAAAAAAAAATAAAAAAAGAAGCTTGTAACATATACATTAAATTTTAATTGTTTTTCCAAACTCTTTCCTTCACGTCTCTGAAGTAGCAGCTCCTGAAACCTTTAAAGTGTAATGCCAGCTAGATTTCCATCGCTGCGCCTTTGTAGAATAAAAGATAGATGCGTAACAGCAGAAGGGGGGGAGGAGGGGAAATAATTTACTCTCTGATGCTAGAAGGTAGACAGCTGCTTTTTTTCAAATTCCAAGTTTTGGTCCTTTATTTTATTCAGCAGTGAAATGCCATGAATACAGAAAATAATGTCTGTTACAATTCTCAACCATGACCTTCTAATGTCAGAGAACCTTTTAACGTATGGACACAGTACACAGTAATGAGGAGTATCAAAACAAGTCTTGATCAGAAAGAAATAAAATTACAAAAAAAATAAAAATAAAAAAAGAGGAAATCACCATTTACATAAACATATGTTTGCTACAGTCCCAATTTACTGTATACATAGGGGGGTCATATTCTCACTTCTTAGAGAAGGATAGCAGTAGAAAGGATACATGACTCAACTGCCAGACATAATGCTTCATAAAGTATGCACAGAGGTACAAGCAATAAATACACACATTAGGTTAGGCCTTACAGCTACGCAAAGCAGATGCAGAAAAAAGCAGGTTTTGCTATTCTTAGCGAGCAATGAGAGAGAAACAGTAAAAATTCAGGTAAGTCAGAAAAAGAAACACAGAGTTCGTTTTTTTTTTTCCCCTCTTAGAAAAAAGTCTGGTAAATTTATGGGTCCACCAACATGTTTTTTTTTTCTTCTTTTTGTTTTGTTTTTTTCTTCTTCTTTTTACATAATTATGCACAGTTATCAAAATACAGACAAAAATCAACCCAGAAAATCCAGACAATCCTAAAATCTAGTGGAGGAGCAGATCGCAGTTCTGGAGGTCTTTCTGGTATTATGTGCAAGCAACTATTTTAGACTTTTTGTTTAACTTAATTTATATAAAACCCATGCAAATCTACAGGTAATATGCATTCTGTGTGGCTGACAGGTTTTTTCCCCTCTGAGGTAATGCACTCGGATGCATTTAGGCCATCATCCTGATGAATTTCAAGATTTCCTTTTTATTAAGTCTTTTTTTTCCTTCTTTCCAGTCCACCAAATGTTTTTTTTTTTTTTTTTAACATGCATTTTTAAAACACAATATTCCCTTACAGGTAATCTATACATTATCATTCTACAAATGTTGCGGACAACCTATTACAATGCAAATCCTCCGTGTGTCTCGACGCAGGGAATGTAAACGTTGGTTCGAGCCGAGCGCAGGAAAATGCCCCAGCTCTTTGTGACATTCTCGTGCAATCTGGTAGAATTGTTCTGAATTTGTTGTGCAGAGGTAGAAGCTTTTAGAAAGCCTTTTTAGGTAAGTGGGAGCACCCTTTTTTTTTTTTTGAAAGATGCCTCGTCCTTTTTATTTGGTGAGATAAGTTTATTAGGTTTGTCGTCTTCAAGTCGTTTCGCTGACTCCAGCTCTGTATTGAAGGGATAATAATTGTTCCGTGTGTGTTTGTACAGTACTGCACGTGTCTGTGCGTCAAGCTTCTTGCAACGGGTTCCCGGGGCTAGAAAGCAACATAAACACAGTGTCTTCCATTTTGGTCAGAGCGGGCAGACGCGTTGCTCGTTAAAAGCGCAACGCAAAAAGCCACGCCGGGTCTTTGACGGCACACGTTTTCTGCCGACGGAAAACAAAGCATGGGAGAACGTGTGTGCGTCACGAGTCTGACGTAGTTGTTTTTTCTTTATCCCATACAAGAGGAGGCAGAATTTTGTGTAACTTTGGTTTACTGAAAACAGAAATGACCGTTAAAGCAACAACTCTTTTCTAGATGACAGTCTTGAGAGGAGCACGGCGGGACGCAGTTTCCACTGAAGTCTGAGTCCGATCGAAAACGCTGGTTCGTCCCGAGCGGAACGCCGGCTGGACCGAGACCGTTCGGAAAGCGTGACGCCCACCCCGCACGCTGAGGGCTTGAGTTAAAGCAAATACCTAGAAAAGGTTCACCTTTAATATCCTCTTCTGAAATGGCTCTTACCGTTTGCTTTTTTTTTCTTCAGTTCCCCCCCCCGTGGTAACCAAGTCACATCATTTCATATTACCTTGAAATCAGGACTTATTTGGCTTCACTAGATATATTTCATGGTTTGGTTAGCAACGTTTTCAGTTTCGACACGGCTCGGAAAGAAGAGCGCCACGGAAGTAAAAGACGTGACGGCACCTCCGCCCAAAACAACACACCGGCTTCGAAGCAAGCAGAACAGAAAGCGAAGACTCCCCGACGCGAGGGGCGAAACAAAAACAGAATAAAAACAAACCAACAACAACAACAACAAAAAAAAAAAAAGCACAATGTTTCTGCACTTCTGTTGAGACTTTTGGTTACGGTCCATAAAAATGATGCTTTCTATCTGCAGTGCGCCTGGCAGAAGACCCCCAAGGTGGACATTTGATCAAATTACACATGAAAAAAAATGAATAAAACCAGCATTTGTTTCTGCTCTTCTTCTCAACTGTGTATAGGGCTAAGTGAAACAATCCCAGAGGTCAATCCAAAAGGTAGTTTGCAGAACGAAAACTTCTCTTCGAACGAGTTTAAAGTCACAGAAGGCGAACCAAGAGGAGTTTGGCGCTTCTGTTTATAAGCTATTGGCCATTGCTAGTGTTGGCTTTGGTTTCTAGCTGTTGCCTGTGACTGTTTGCAGGTAGACAAAGCTTTAAAACGCCGAGGTAAGACGAGCAAGAAAAGAGGACATTAAGCAGAAATGCATTTGTTTTGTAAAATGGTTATTGTTTCCCCCAATTCCAGTTCTTTTCAAACTTTTTTAATCACAAACATAAAACTGGAAGCCAACTTTTTTTTTTTTTTTGTTGTTATTGTTTGTCTGGACAGTTGCAACAACAGTCTTTGTATCGCAATTTGGTTACTGGTGTGACTCAGGGCATGGCATTTACAGTTGGTGGTGCCTAAAAACAGAACATTTGGGAATGGAAAATAAAAAAAAAATGCTAAAACGGATACACTGGTTTTAATTATAATATTAATAATAATAGCAACATACAGGCAGTGACAACTTTCTGAGACTAATCCTGTGCAAATGATAACAGAGCAACAACTTGAATTGAACCAGCAATTGTCTCTAGACAATAACAACTACTGTGGGTCGGATTATTCACAAACATAAAATGTCTTCCTTTTTTTTGGCAGTATACGAGGCCGCTAGCTTTCAACAGAACATGATTTGCTTATTTGTCTCATGTTCTTACCCCCCAATCCATGAGTTCATCATCCGTGTACTGTGCGTGGCCACGCCACCTCAAATATAGCAGGTCTCAGTTGTTTTTGTTTCCTTTACGACAGACATCTCATGTCCGTCATGTTTGGGAACCCCAAAGCTCTGCGACGAAGAGTTCCTTTGGATCGGTCTCTATCCGGATACATGCTCAATAAATAGTCCCAGTGGTGAGAGATAAAGAGCTGTGGTTGTTTTTGGAGTGACGTGGTTATCGTTTTATTTTTTTTTAGTTTTGCAGGTCTGTGTGAGAGAAACAGTGCGGTCGGATTGAAGGGAAACGGCGACCCAAAAAAATAAAAAATTAAAACATAAAACAGTCTATCACTCCAGGTCGTCTGATAGGTTCCCTTCCTCCAGCTCCCGGTCGTCGTCCAGCTCCGGACTGTGATTGGCTGTCGTCACAAGTGACATCGGACAGTCGTCGTCGTCCATATTAAGCGGCTCCTCCTTCACATGAACAGGTGGCCTAATGAAAAAGAAGTCACATTTATTAGAGGAAAATGTTGCTATCGGCGCTGTTTTACTGAAATGGATGAAACGACTTGCGATGCATTAAACAGAGTAAGAAAAGAGTTCTTTAGTTTTCTTTAACTGCTCTGAACTAAACATCCTATTGTTTAAAAAAACAACAAGGCTGACATTCAGTCTGATTCAATTCAGTTTATTTATAGTGTCAAGTCACAACAGAAGTCATCTCAGGGCACTGAACAGAAACGTTCATTTACAGCAGCCCCTCGTTTATCACGGGGGGATCCGCACCCTGAAGCCTCGCGATAAGTGAAAAACTGTGAAGTAGGAATAGTACAAGTAGCAAGTAGTGGTTTATTTTAGTATTTAAATATATATTAAGGCGTTTTAAACCCTTCCCACACTTGCAATATTCTAAGCAATGTTTCTAAACTCTAAACGCTCTAAAAGAGCACAGAATGTCATGATTTCAGCTCTCTGCTTCTGCTGCTCTCAGCCACCTGCAAGTGCTCGTGGCCACGCCCACTTCACTCTGCATGGAGAGCAGCTGCAACAGGAAGTTCATCCTGCAGTGTGGGTTGCAGCAGGTGCTAAATAATTTAAAATACTTTATCCATACATCAGTTATCTTTACCCGCTTCTTCCTTTTGGGGTCACGGGGGTCACAGGTACCCATGTCCAGGTATCACTGTGCGAGGGGTGGGGGGCACCCTGGACAGGCCGCAAGTCCATCACAGAGCAACATAGACAAACTCTCTCACTCACACCTAGGGACAACTTAGTTACCAATCAGCCTAACATGCATGTTTTTGGTCTGTGGGATGAAACCAGAGTACCTGGAGTAAACCCATGCATGCACGGAAAGAACATGCGAATTCCACACAGAAAGGCCCCCGGCCCGGGATTTGAACCAGGGTAACCTGCTCGCTGAGAGGCAGCAGCTCCAACAGTCGCGCCACCGTGCTGCCTTAAAATAATTTATTTTGAATAAAAAATTCCATGCTGATCGTAAGGCTCAGCCATCAATCATCCAACTGTGTGTCCCGTCCAATTTTATTTTGAAAGCCCGTGATAGAGCAAGTCCGTGATAAACGAACCACAAAGTAAGAACCACTGTATATAAAAAGTAAGTTAACACTATTTAACTGAGGAGTGGACTGCTTTGAGTTCAACTTCATTGCAGACTTTCATCTTGAGCAAGCCCAAAGGCAACAGTGGAAAGGAAAAACTCCCTCAGGAGGAAGAAACCTCCAGCAGAACCAGGCTCAGGACAAACGGCCATCTGCTTCGACCGGTTGGGTTTGGCAGGACAGGAAGGAGGATCAGGTCATTGGGTATCATGGACAAATATAACTGTGTATCATCAGCATAACTATGAAAATGTATCCCATGCTGTTTAATAAATTATATACAAGGTAAAGAGTAGTGGTCCAAGCATTGAACCCTGAGGAACTTCATGACTAACTTCAGTGTATGAAGAAGATTCATTATTTACATTTACGGTACAAATTGGAATCTATCAGATAGATATGATTTAAACCGATTTAGAGCCGTCCCTGTAATTCCAACTTCATACTCAAGACGTTGTAGAAGAATATTGTGATCAACTGTATCAAATGCTGCACTGAGGTCTGAGGACATGTATCATGAACAGAAAGTAACAACCTTGTTGTTTGCACGACGCTAATTGAACATGATGCCTCACGTCGACTGTAAGTAAGCACATGAAAACTGCATGAAGAAACACAGCCGGTAACTGTGATGCTCCAGACATGTTTGGCATTTAAAAGTTTACTGATGACACCAGGTTGAAATACATGAAAAAGGATAAAAAATAAAAAATAAAAAAACAGGCCACATGATAAATAATGGAGAATTCCTCATCCCTGAGCCCCCTGGAGCAAAGGCAGAGGAGAGGCTTTTTTATCTAGTTAATAGAAAGCGCAGCCACTCGTTAATATGCAGAAGCTGTGCATGTCGCTCCTCAAGAGGAAAAACCGGCAGCTAGGTTCTGCCATTAATCAACTTCAGCCCCGGCAGTTCACTCGGACACTGTGATACATGTTTTTACCTCTAAATGGATGAATATCTTCAGCCGCTGTCAATAAGCGGCTCACCGGACGCCGTTCTCCTCCGAACAACAGAGGAGTGGGAGGACGGAGAAGAAGAAGTGCAGGGCAGCTAACAAGAATAATAATGCTGTCACACACAAACAAGGCGTAACATGATCCGGGGCTCGAGTCGGGGAGAAGGGGTTTGTGCAACGATGATAAATCTGACAAAACCTAATTATTTCTGACACATCGGATGCTTCTGGAACTCCCCCAAGACTCGGAAAGAGGAGAGGGAGCCTTATCAAGTGGTGGTACGTTAGGATGCGCCTCTCCTGGGCCGCCTTCATCCGATGGGCAGGCGAGAGGGGGGTGGG
>JARVGS010000814.1:8452795-8473423 GCA_031762315.1 Hypsolebias antenori | reverse complement strand
ATGACGTCACCGGGTGCCGTTCGTAAGTCCGAAATGCCGTAAGTCGGGGGCGTCGTAACTCGAGGACTGCCTGTATAGGACTTCTAAAGTTTCACCACAGCAGACAATCATCTTAGATGCGTCAAAGTTCATGCTCAATAATCCAGGTAGAAAAATCCAACAAAGTTCAGTCAGGGCATCTGGACGGTTTCTTTTTTGTTGTTGAGATGTTTCATCCTTCATCCAAAGGACTTAATCAGTCTGAGTAGGCACAACCAGCCAAGTCCCACAGGCAGAAAACTCACACAGTGGACAAACCAGTTTGCTGGTGATAAGATGGTTGCTGCTACCAACAAGCAAACTGGTTGGTCCACTATGTGAGGGTGCTGCTTGTGGGACTCACGTTTGTTGTGGCTACTCGGACTGATGAAGTCCTTTGGATGAAGGATGAAACATCTTAACAAAAACAACAAAAAAATAAAAAAAGAGAAAATGTCAAAATGACCTGAATTTTCTACCAGGATTATTGAGCATGAACTTTGATGTTTTGAGCCAGTTTGGTTATGGCTGCCTCAGAGGAGTCAATGGAAGGAGGGCTGGCCCCAGAAACCATCTAATCACCAGTAAACTGGTTGGTCCACTATGGGAGTTAGCTGCCTGTGGGACTCGGTTGGTTCTGGCTACTCAGACTGATGAAGTCCTTTGGATGAAGGACGAAACGTCTCAACAACAAAAAAGAAACTGTCCAGATGACCTGACTGAACTTTGTTGGATTTTCTACCAGGATGATGTTTTGAACCACTTTAGCTATGGTTGCTTCAGAGGAGTCGACGGAGGAGCCATCTTATCACCAGCAAACCGGTTGGTCCACTATGTGAGTTTGCTGCCTGTGGAACTCCGTTTGTTGTGGCTACTCGGACTGATGAAGCCCTTTGGGTAAAGAATGAAACGTCTCAAAAAAATAAAACAAAAACGTCCAGATGCTCCTACTAAACTTAGTTGGACGGATGCTCGTTCAACGCCCTACATAGATGAATTGACTTTGACACTCAGTTGTCGGCTCTTCCACAAAAAATAAGCAAACTCAATTGTCAGTTTGTGACTGTAATATCTATTTACGTCTGATTCGTTTAAATCCACTGCCGTCAGTGACGGTTCTTTTAACTATGTTACAAGCCTTGACAGCGTGAGAAAATTGAGCCTAATCTACTGCCTGGCAGTGCTTTTGAAAGAGCGGAAAACACTGTTTATTACAGCCATTTCAATCTACAGACAGTCCTTCTAGCTTTAATTCACAAGCTGCTGTAGAATTAGCAGAAGCCTGACCTAAATCTTACACCGCTCCCCATGGGTGGACTAGTTTCTTGTGCGAGTGCATTTCTGCACCTTATTGCAGTCGGTGCTGTGGCGAAATGTCTGACTTGGAAAACAGGCAGCTACAACGTCCTGATTTCAAGAGTTTTGTGTGAATTCACATGGACATTTACAACCCATGAAAAACACTCACCAGATCGTTATTTCACAGTTAATTACAAATCTAATTAGAATATTCAAATTAAAGCTTTCCATTTCTTTTCTTCTCTGTGTGAGAGCAGGGAGTCAGGGAAAGAGGGAGGGAGAGAGGCTCCCAGTGAGTGGCAATGTGATAACCTGTAATCGGCGGTGCTGCAAACACCTTCTTCCTTTGATGTCCCCCCACTAACATCCTGGCAACAAAGCCGGCCAATTACAAATGAGCTAATTAACTAAATTGTTGATGGAGCATGAAGAGTTCATTTGCTCTGGCGCCTGCACCATGACAACAGTGAATGGGGGCCTTTGTTGTGGAGGTAAGTGTGCGGCCGTGCGAGTTGCCATTAGCTTTTGACGCTTTTTCACAAACCTATCAGGCCCCTCCACGCCGGGAAGGAAATTTGTTATGGATCAGAGTCAGTTTGAGGCGCGTTTTGCGGGAGCAGAACCCTGTCAACTAGCTGTCTGGAGGTCAAAATGTGTGCAGAGAAAGGCAGAGATGTTTTCTCTGTGAGGCAGCAGGCTGCAGAAGTGACAAAGTAGCATTCCTTGAAGGAATACATATCAACCTGCTTCCTTAATGCCAGAGTTTTGGACTGAGGGTGAGCGCGAATGAAGCTGAAGCTGAAGCTAACGGTTAGCACACAGAATGAGCTGATCAGTCTTGGCTAATAACAAGCCAAACTATAGATCAGTATCAGTCAAAGTGAGATATTTTTGTGTTTTTTAAAGGTCAAGTGTAGCAGCCATCTTTGTTTGGATTGGGTAAACAATCAGTTATACAGTTTTATCCAATGATTATTTTCTGAGAAATGCATTAAAACCTGTCCACTGGTTTATGAGATTTTTTGATAAGTGGCAAACAAACAAAATCACAGGAACACATTCAAAAACCTTTCAGCCTTTGGCCTCGTCAAGGGGCAATAACTATATGAACACAAACACTTCAAGGACAGGATGTGGAGATGTTCAGTGCATTATTGCTCTGGTCTTACTTCAAAAACTGTCCGAAGTCCTCACACATGGTCTCACAGCCGGGCCACTTGCACACACCGTGACCGTACAGGGGGTGGGTTCCTCCGACTTCTTCATGTAGTGAACTAGAAGAAGAAATAAAGAACAGCAAAAGAAAATGAACAAACCTAAAACAGAACAAAGTTGCACCAAGTGAAAAAAGATCAGATCAGAAGTGACCGTTCAGATACTCAAGAACCAAGATAAAAAATAAACTAGAGAAACTGCACTTCTTGTGAAAATGCAGTGTGAATGCTTATTGCAGAAGAACTTGCCGAAGAACAGCTGAAATTAGCTCAAAAACATGCTGAAATGGAAGAACAAGCCTAAATTAGCAGAAGAAAGCAGAAAAGATATTTGCTGAATTACAATTAAATAAGCAGAAATTAGAATAAAATGAGGAAATTACTTTAAAAAAACTAGCTGAAAAGTAGCTGAAAAGACAGAAAGAAGCTTAAACTACCAGAAGGAAGTGGAAAGAGCTGAAATGAGCTAAAAAACAAAAAAAAGTGTAATTAGCTGAAAATGCTAAAAAAAAAAAAAAAAAAAAAAAAAAAATCACAAAAGAGCTAAATAGTAGCAAAAAAGGCAAAAAAGGCTGGAACTTGCAGAAATTTGCTGAAAGTAGCTGAACAAGCAGAAATTAACATGAAAAACTTGTATTTATCTGAAAACAGCTGAAATTAGCTAAAAATGCTGAAAAGGTAGCTGAAACAGTAGAACAACCTTAAATCAGCAGAACATGCTTTCCCCAATTAGCCTGAAAGAAGCAGAGTAAGCACAAAAAATGGAAATGATCTGAAAACAGCTTAGCAAAAAAAAAAAAAAAAAGAAACAGCTGAAAAGTAGCTAAAAAGCAGAAAGAAGCTGAAATTACAAAATTATGTAGAGAAAGCACACTTTTGCTGAATTAGGCTAAAAAAAGTTAAAATGAATGCAAAAAACATAATTAGCTGAAAAAGCTAAAATGAGCATAAAGAGCTAAATAGTAGCTTAAATAACAGAAAAAGCTGAAAGTAGCAGAAAGTAGCTTAAAGAAGCTGAAATTAGCAGAAAGAAGTTAGAAGAAGCACAAAAATGTTGTAGTTAGCAGAAAGTATCTGAAAGGAGCACAAAACAGCTGAAAGTAGCTGAAAAAAATGTTTAAATTTGCAGAATGAAGCTGAACCAGAACAAAATGTGAAAGGAGCAGTAAAAGTTTGTAAACGGATCTAAAAATTTGAAGGATGTAAAACGAGCTCAGTTCATTTTCTATGAAAAACGAAATAGCTAAATATTTCAAAAAGCTAAAGTTGCACCAGTACCAAAAGTCATAGCACCCTTCTCCTGAACGAGTTGAATGTTTTGATCTATGATTTGTTTAAATAGTTTGAAAACTGCGGAACGAGAATTGCACCGAAAAACGTATAATAGTGTGAACGCTTCATAAACATCCACACAATCAGCAAATAACGCGTCAAAATGGCCATTTAGCCGACTTTCTAACTACATCGACTCATGGACTGTGGACCAGTGTGTGCTAAGAAAATATGTTTCACTAACGTCCCCCGTGTAAATCCAGAATGAGTCGGAGCTTTGTCTCCACCACAGCCACCATCCCATCTTGTAAAGCCATTATGAGGCGGAGGGGGTGCAGGCTTTCAAGTAAACATTAAAACTCCAGACAGCCATATAATTTTCATCAGGAGATTAATACACTGTGTAACTTATGTTCTTTGAGGACAAGCGAGGAGCGGAGCGGGGGTTCTGGCGTTTTTCAAATGGCACCCAAATAAGTTACGACCCTGCCTAGACAGCACATCCTATTAAAGATGACAGTTTAACCTTTAGGCTTGGCACTGGTTTGTGTGTGTGTTTGGCCGTGTGTGAAAATGTGAATGAGCACATGTGTGTGTGTGTCTGCTTATAGGTTATGGCTGAGCATGTATGTGTGTGGTCCATGATGACATGTGCTGGCAGAGCTCACGCTGGGTTTTACAGAGGGGCTTCCCCCGCATCGATCCACGTGTTGGTAAGCAGCTCCTGACAATACTCCTTGTTCGATCATTACGAGACGCCACGCTCTCCCTCGGGGCACGAGCAGATAAAAAAAAAAAAAAAAAGTTGTTTTCTTTTCTCCCTCACCCTCTCGTTCACTCCATCGCTCTTCTTCTAAAGACATCCAAACTTCCTTTTTATTGGTGCCGGAGAGATAGAATCTACTTTAAACCAATTACACAGCACTTCCACCTCCAGTGCGAGTCTCCGCCAAACATCCGTGCAGACGTGCACATCTCCATCTCAAGTCCTTATTATAATATCGCCCAAGAAAAGCCTTTGAATAATGCATGGCCCAGATAGGCAGATATGTGAACAGTCAATGTTTCGGTTGCTGGGTGCATTTACAAAGGACGCCATCACAAGGATAAACATCCCGGAAACGCCACTCAAGGCATCACGTATTCTGTTTACATGACACGCAAGCAAGGAAGGTAATTTTCAAAAGAGAAAAGAAGAGAGAAATCACTAAATACTTAATGTACAAGGGGGTTACCTTGTCTCGTCTGCCTGAGAGGTTTGTTCTAAGTGTGTCTGCCTGCTTGGCTTCCACTCCCTTGCTTTTGATACGTGTGCGCAAGATAAGTGTGTGCAATGGCACGTGTGGTCCCCAGGGAGAACAAGGCTTTTGTTTTTTTGCTTTAATATTTCCAAGACACTAACAAACTATTGAATAAATAAACAAAACATGTTGTTTTCCCAGGAGTTCTGATAAAACGTGAAACAGAAAGCATGCAAATCTGCCGTCTTGTCTGAGCCGCACCGGCAGAAGTACCTTTCTCGCTCCCTTTCCCGTTCACGCTCTCTTCTGTGGTTGAGGGCAGGCGACTGTCCGTTGGTGATGGAGTGGTGGGTGATGGGTGGCGACGCTTTGGCGGAATTGGAGGAGGAGGTAGTTGAAGAGGAATTGTTGGTGGAGAGGTCCAAACCGCCACCGCCTACACAGGTGCCGTTGCCACTGCTGCTGTGTTTGATGCCGTTGTCCTCGATGGCGTGGCCGCCGCCGCCGCCTCCTCCTCCAGTCACATCTTTCCACAGCTGCTGGAGCTCAGCTGGGCTCAAACCACCTAGAGACAAAGACCTCTTCATTTTTGGAGTCATAAAACCACTCGACTAATTTCAAACCATTAAGAGCGTTGAAGTCAGTACTGGAAAACTTTCATCCTACGTGCAATGCCACTTCTCTAACGTATCGCGACTTCTTACAAGCTAGTTGATGAACCAAAACACAAGACAGCAGTTGAAAACAGGAAGTCATGACTCTACACATGTTCTGATTGGGTCAGGTTTAAAGGATCAGATGACTCATGAGGGATGGCGATTGGTTAAGGATTAAGCACAAAGCGCTGATGGAGGCACAGAGCTGGGTGATTGCCACTAATCTGATCAGTGAGGGCCACTATATAGAGTAAGTAAACAGTAAATCTGTTGTAAGTTAGGTATTGGTCAAATAAGATGATGTTTAACATGATAGTGGAACGACACCTGCACATTTAGCCTCCGTTCTGCCTCCTTTTGGGGAAAACGGCCCCTGAACCCTACATTGCCTCCGATGAACGTAATCTAAAGCACTGATTAATCTCTACAGATTCAGATCAGCTTTGTAGAGATCTAGTAGAGTGCTGTATAAAAAGGCAAATGAGGACACAGATGTAGCGTAAAGAACTTTGAGTGTCTTAAGATAGAAGGGTGCTATGCAAGTACAGTCCATTTACCATACACGTAAAATAAAACAACTGCCCTGCTTATCATTTAAATCCTTTATAGCTGGATCGATGCCCCAAATCACACCTTTTTAATGGTAATTTCTCCCACTTTGAGAAGTGGCCTTAACAAAACAAAAGTCTCAACTTTGTAAACTTTATCTAGCTGCTAGAAAAGTTTGAAACAACTTCTTAAAAGCCCTTGCTCTCAATAAGAACTGCTTCCTTAACGTTCCGAGTGTTCATCAACAACTTTAACTTGATAACGGTTCGCATGTGCAGCTCTCTTTTTGATTTAAAACCATTACTGTGAGCATTTGACTGTTCCATATTAGATAAATACAACTTTTTTTTTCTTTAGCTCGGAAAGTAATTACACAACCCACTGCTGTGTTTTCCATCAAAGATGGAAAATGCCTGTTGTTTTCTGTCTGCGCCATCTTGGTCGTAAACAACAAACGCGAGTGTTTACTCGACTCAGCAGGAGAAAATGGAGCCTGTTCTCCCCTCTCCCTCTCCGTTTGTCCTTTTATTCATCTCATATACTTCTCAGTAAAAGGCAGTAAACAACAACAACCACTGAAAGAGACGGGGAGGGCTGGGGAGCAGGGGAATAGAGAACACAGATAATAAAACAACATAAAGAGAGGCAGAGATGCGAGGGAAACAGAGGTAGACAAAGAAAGCTATAATCAGACGAGTAGAAAGAGAGTAAAAGACTAAAGAAAACATTCATGGGGAGAGTTAAGGACAAATTGGATGGTAGGGGAGCATATAGATGAGGGGGAGGCAGACACTTAAAGATAACACACATGTGCATACCAATGGGAAACCTAAAACAGGCCAGAGAAAAAGACACACCTGCAGACCAATCACAACAAGTCGCATGCTCCAAACACATTCTTGCTCCAGCAACTATCCTCACCTGGAGGGGGCAGGGTCTGTCCGGGCAGGGCGGCTTGGCCCGGAGCGGGCCCCGGCAGCGAGAGCAGGCCCTGCCGCTGCATGTTGAGCAGGTGCTGCTGCTGCTGGAGCTGCTGCATCTGCAGGAGCTGCTGCTGGAAGACGAGCTGCTGGGCAGCCAGCTGCTGCTGCTGCTGCTGTTGCTATAGAAAGGAGGAGGAGGAGGAGGAGGAGGAGAGGAGCAAGAGGGGAGCACAGAGGGAAAGGGGTGGGAGTGAAAATTACAGAATTAACAGCTGAGAGAAGACGGAGTGCCAGCTGTGGCGTGTGCCCATGCTCACTCGCCTCTGCCGTGACCTTAGCTATACCTCTTCTTCTTCTTTTGTTTTATTCAGGTATTATCTCTGTCGGCTCCCACTAAATCTCCCCTCTTGTTTTTTGGGCTGTACCACAATGATGCTGCTTTCCCATCTCCTCGTGTAAGAGCACACACACAGAAAATAAGAAACAGTGACAGAGCAGCTCTCCAGCCTGACAGTGTCTGTGGTCTGTGATTGTGAGCAACACTAAGCCTCTGTCACAACCGGACTTCTCCCCCCACCCAGCATGGCTAATTGTCTCGCCTTCACTGATGGTCTGTTACAGCTTATTTGACCAGAGGGAACTTCCAGAATGGGAGATTTACAGCTTCCAGTGCACACTGGTTGTAAACACACGTGCACTGTGCCACTCAGCTCCTCTTTTCTCTCCTCGCTGCCTCACGGAGTTGTTTATCGCTGAACCACACAGGGAGTTGCATACGCCTCGCGAAAAACAACACAAACAACACCAAATTAAAAAAAAAAGTTAAGACTTCTTCACCCCCAAAAAGAAAAAAGTAAATAAAAAGTCAAAACGAGGTCATTTTAGGAAGTGCCCCCAGATCTAAACTGCTTTAATAAATTAAATGTCAAATAGAGAAATTGCATTTCCTGCTACAATGCAGTGTGGATGCTTATTGCAGAAGAACTAACTTAGAAAAAAAAAATTTAAATTAGCTAAAAAAAAAAAAAAAAAAAAAAAAAACATGCTGAAAAGTAAGAACAAGCCTAAATTAGTAGAAGAAATAAGAAAGGACACTTATCTGCTGAAATCGGTGTAAATGAGCAGAATGTAGCATAAAAATTAGTAAATTAGCTAAAAAAAAGCTGAAATTAGCAAAAAAATAAATAAAAAAACAGCTGAAAAATAGCTGAAAGACAGAAATAAGCTTCAGAAAGAAACTGAAAGAGCTGAAATGAGCTAAAAATGTGGAATTAGCGGACAATGCTAAGATTAACATTAAAAACAGCTAAATACTAGTTGAACTAGCAGATATACCTAAAAATAACATAATTAAACTGAAAGGCACATAAGCTGAAATTAGTATAAGGAAGTTAATTAGGCTGAAATTTGCAGAACGTACCATGAAAAACTTTAAATTTATTTGAAAACAGACGAAATTGGTTAAAAACACTAAAAAGTTAGAACAAGCTTAAAGTTGCAGAAGAAAGCAGAAAGAACACGTTTGCCTAGTTAGGCTGAAATAAGCAGAAATGAGTACAAAAATTGGAAATTAAATGATAAAACCCGAAATTAGCAATAAAAATAGCTGAAAAGTAGCTAAAAAGGCATACGTAATTAAACTGCAGGAAGAAAGGGGAGAGCACATTTTTGTTGAATTAGGCTGAAAAGTTGAATGAGTGCAAAAAATGTGGAATTAGTTGGAAAAGCTTAAATTAGCATAAAAACAGCTATATAGTAGCTGAAATAGTAGAAAAAGCTGAAACTTGCAGAAATAAGCTGAAAGGAGCATAACAAGCTGAAATTAGCAGGAAGAACCTGAAAGGATAACAAAACAGCTGAAAATAGCTGAAATATCTGTTTTTTATTTGCATAATGAAGCTGAAAGAAGCTGAACAGAACAAAATGTGAAAGGAGCAGCAAAGGGTTGTAAACACATCTAAAGATTTGAAGGATGGAAAATTAACTCAATTCATTTTCTATAAGGGCAGAAATGGCAGAAAAGGCTAAATATTTCAAAAAGCTAAATTTGCACCAATACCAAAAGTCATAACACTCTTCTCCTGAATGAGCTGAATGTTTTGATATAGGATTTGTTGAAATAGCTTAAAAACTGCAAAACGAGAATTGCACCAAAAAACGTACGGAAGATAAATGGTTCACAACAGTGTGAATGTTTATGAAACATTAACACTATTTTTTATTTTGAAGTGCACCGTGTTACCTACATTAGAATGTTTATTTTTAAACGATCCACATTTGTCATTTAGACTGTCATATTTACACATTTTTGTACTTTTTAAGAACAATGTGTACGAGCAGCGTGCTACACGTCTGTTTCTGCCTACATTAAAGTGCACCTGAAAAAAAAAGAAGTCTGGAATTGAAGGAACTGAGAACAGAGAGCGAGGGGAGGGGGGTAAAACTTGTGATGCACTCACTGGAAAACAGGCTGCATAATAGACTTGTGAAGGGAAGGTTTGCCAAGCCCCCACCCCTCCCCAGTACGGTACCCTCCAACCTGCCTCAAGAGAAATAAAGGAGCAATTTCTATTCCATATTTGATGGCGAGGCCCCAGAAAAACTCTATTCACAAATCCAAACAGAAACAAAGCCGCCGGGAGGTCAGTTGCGACTTCCTGTAAGGGGCAGCATAATGGGCTGATTGAGGAGACACTGAGAGGCGCTTCCCAGAGAAAAAAATGAAATAAAAAAAGACGGTGCGTTTATATGACTTTTTATATTTATCAATTTAGATGCTTCCAGTGCTGTCTGAATGTGGCCCCCAGACAGACTCAAGGTTCAGCATCAACACAGTTACGCAAATATGCTTAAGGCTGTCGCGCTCATCTCTCCTCTGATAGCGGAGAGGAGCGAGGTAGAGCTGCGTCTGTTGACCAGCTGCCTGTCACTGTGATTTATGAGTGGCGTACATGGCAACTTCGGTGGCGGTGTGTGTTTGTGCTCTCACAGAAGCAGTTTATTATCTAGCTTTGTTTCTGGTCATTCTTCGTCTATAGTTCCACGAGTGTGTCCAGGCTATGTTCAAAAGGCACTTAAAATTGTCAATCATGACATCAGACTCTACTGAAAGTAGCAAAAATACCCATACGCACATAAGTGCAGTATATGAATCTTTAAGAACTATAAACCATGTGGCACTGATTTTGTTGTTGCATCTACCTCTTTAGCTTGCTTGCCAGGATGCTGCTGCTGGAGAAGCTGCAGATGAAGCTGCTCCTGCTGTTTCTTGTAAAACTCCTGCAGGTGTTGCTGCAGACACAAACAGACACAAGAACTGTCAATACAAGCTTGTCCTAATTACCAAAATAAAAACTACGTAGTATTTCCTGAAGAAATGCATATTTGGACTTTGTATCGGGGATAAATCTCAGCTACTACCACAAGCTTTAGTTCAAAATTTGTAACGTTGTAGCTACTTTTATGAATTGGCTAGTGTCAGCCATAGTGAATTAGGTTGAATACATAAAAGGTAATGAATGAGTTGTAGATGCACAAAATGAATACTTTGAGAGTGTTATTAAAATACAGCGAGTGGTTCATGACATATTTTATTAACAGATAGACAGCCAAAGAGGACCTTGTTATTCAATATTCAAGCTTGTTAGCCTGTCAAAATAAAATACCAAAAAAAAAAATTCCATAAATTATGTGAGGAAGGTGTTGTGATGATGCTACCGGTAAAAAAAAAAAGTACTGGCTTATACACCGGAAATTACGATACCCATACCAGAACCACGCTAAAACAGGAACAACAATCTGTGATATTAACCTTAGATCTGGCAACAAGAGCACAGACTGTTGGCTGAAGTAAACTGAATAAACCCATTTAGTATCAAGCTATAAAATTTTTATTATTCTTAAGAACAATCACAGTAGACAATCACAGTGTTTAAACTTTTGTTTATATATAAGGAGACTGTTAAGGAAGTTATGTAAAGGTCATGGATGTTATCACTTACTAATGTTAAATTAATGTAGAACCATGTGCATGAGTTGAGTTGTTTTGCCTTAAAGTGGATCCTGCAGGAGCATGGAGCCTGCACACCTGATAAACTTGACCTTGCTCTTTCTGATGCGCATTATTAGCAGACGCTTCTTTATGCCGTCTGCGGGCAGACCTTGTGACCCGTGCTCCGTTTAACGCTTTTGTAAGCCTGTTTTCAATGCGATCACCTTGCAAGTAAAACTGGGTTGAAAAATCTTCTTGAATCCTCTCTGTGTGTCTCATTTGATTAATCAATTGATGATAGGATAATCAATGTATCCAACATGTTTGGTACTTCGAGCCGGATACATTAAAGACGTTGAGAGCTAATCACTTTACACAAGTTAACCTATGCTAATTGAATGCCTTATGAATCAACAATTGATAATACTTTGTAGACTGCATGGAGCAATAAGAAAAATCTGCAGAATGATTGTTTATGGCTTAATGTAAACATTGTTGCATTACGACTGACAAAGATCACATAGTGCTGCCCTAAAAACGAATTTTAAAAAGGGTAATGCAAAATAAATGTATGAAAAGCTCATTCAGTTGCAGTAAAAATGCTGTGCAATGGCATGCAAATGCACTGAGACCAAATCTTGAGTGGGGGCGTAGTAATGAAGAGGGATGATCAGATTGACTGACACTTTTAATTAAACTTTTCTCTTTCCCTTAATCAAATCTGTGAATGAGAAAAGCATTTTTTACTCTGACACGAGCCGGTGCCAAGTGTGCGCCCATCTCCAGTTGATTCCAAATATTACATCATCCATCAGCCATCATTCTGCTGCTTGTGCGTCCAGCTCCCTCGGTCCCTGATGGATGCTTGTCAGGGAATTGAACCAGCGACACACCAGAGACAGTTAATTGGAGGTGACACGAACAAGCATGTCAATTTGGTAAGCATGTCAAGGACATTGTGGCGAGTTGGCATGAGCGGCTGGTGGCGAAGGAGTGACTCAGGCTCTGCAGAGATGAACGTGAACTGATGTGTGCATAGGCGAGCAAACAAAACTTTAGATCTAAGTTTGTGCTGCGCAGATTTCTCCAGCTCTGTCTGTAAATGTAGATGAATAAAAATACTCTAAGCAGCGTTTGTGCATCTACATTCCTGAGCCTTTGCGTGCATCTACAACACAGCGACCTGCTGCTAACAAGGCGCGGTTCGCATCAAGGTGTGCGTGCTCCTGCAAGCACTACGGGGTGTTTGTTTCAACGTGTTTGTTTTTGTTTGCGAGTGCGCGTACCTGCTGCAGCATCACAGCCTGCTGCTGCTGGAGCAGGGCCTGGAGCTGCTGGGGGGAGAGCACCTGCTGCTGGAGGATCTGCTGCATCTGCTGTGGCGTGATCACCTGGGGACTCATCATGGCCACCGACACTGGAACCTGGACACGGATGAGGAGAGATAGAACGATGAAATGAGAGTCGAGAAGAAAAAAAAAGATGGGAGTGGAGCGGGGCAAGACAAACAAGATGCAATAAATGTGGAAATCGAGACAGGAGAGAAGGGCAAACAATGGGAGAGCGGGTGAAATGGATGACGGGATGAGAGAAACGGGAGAAAGTTTGAAAGCTAGAGCGTTAGGAAAATGCATGGATCTGTTGGGAGTATGATAATTGGTGGATGGAGAGGTAGAGAGAGCAGGCCTCCCATGGCCGTGATGTTTGGCAGCCTAGAGGAGATGCTGAAGGACAGATGGGTGCTGTGCCTTTGTGTTGCTCATCTTATTTTCCTGCCTTTATCCTGCTGGGAAAAGCAGGGGATTTAAATAGACATAGACCTCAATTAGCAGGACTCTTGAACTCCCCCACTTTAGCGTTATCAGCGCTGCTATTGTGAAACAGCATGGAAATGCACAACTCCAAAGTTGATTAAAACTACACTGATGAAGTGGACACATGGCAGGCACAATCAGTGTGATGTGGTGGCCCACGCCTGGGAGTTTGTGTGTTTACCTCAAGTATTTTTTTTAAACACTACATAGTCAGGAAAAAAAAAACACAAAAAAGACCATCAAGACTTTGAGAGTTTGGTTTCTTTTGACATGGTATTAATAATGAGTGTCATTGGATGCTTCAAATTGCTCTCCTGGGATTAATAAAGCATCCATCCAACCATCCATCTTTCATTCAACCTTTATTTATACAGGCTAATCCCATTGAGCCTCGTGGACTCGTTTACAAGAGAGACCTGATTTTAACATAGAATGATGACAACACTGAACAACAAAGATGATAGTAGACAATAATAAAAGGAAGCATATCTAACTATCCATCTATCCATCCATCCATCTATCCATCTATACATCTATATCCATCCATTTATGTCTATATCTATCCATCTATATATCCATCTATATCTATAAATCATCAATCTATCTATATCTATAAATCATCAATCTATATATATCTACATATGCATATATATGTATATATATATATATATATTTATATCCATCTATCTATATTTATATTTATCTATAGCTATATCTATACATATCCATCTATCTATATCTATATGTCTATATCTACAGTATCTATATCTATTTCAATTCAATTCAATTCAGTTTATTTATATAGCGGCAAATCACAACTAAGTTGTCTCAGGGCACTTTACAGGAGCATCCACATACTGTACATAGAAAAGTCAATTAGTAAAGTTCTCTATCTAAGGAATTTTATACTGTATTTATAGCTATATCCATCCATCTACATCCATCTTTCTATATCTATATCCATCTTTCTATATCTATCTATGTCTATATCCATCTTTCTATATCTATATCCATCTTTCTATATCTATCTATATCTATATCCATCATTCTATATCTATATCCATCTTTCTACATCTATATCCATCTTTCTATTGTATCTACATCCATCTTTCTATATCTATCTATATCTGTATCCATCTTTCTATATATAATATCTATATCCATCTTTCTATACCTATATCCATCTTTCTATATCTATACAGTATATATCTATCTAACTGGGAAGTGTAACTGGGAATCTGTGAACATAATTTCGTTCCACCACATGTACCACATGTGGTGCGAATGACAATAAAGAATATCTGAATATCCATATATTTTTCTATGTCTATCTATATCTTTCTATCTATCATCTACATTCATCTACCCACCTTACATCTATCCATCATCTATCATCTATCCATCCATCCTCTATCATCTATCCATCTATCCAGCTATCATTCATCCATCCATCCATTTTCAGGCGATAATCAACAAAATATAAACTGTCAAGGTAAGTAAATGAACCTCACCATTAAACAACAAAGATACAAATCAAAGTGTTTCCTCTTAATTCTCAGGCACCACAGCTCGCAACTTCTGAGGCAACAGATCAATAATAATAATAACATAAAACAATATGGTTTTTCTGATGTTTTTGTTGGTGTGCACAAACCAAGAGGGGGCGTGAGTGTGAGCTACCTGCTTTATTGTGGACTTCTCACAGCTGCTTAAAAATAAAACCAATTTAGTAGAAAAAAGGAAATCAGCTTGAGTGAACGATTTAGTCTGCTGGCTGTGGCAAAACACTGAAGACACCTTGGCTAGATGTGCTCTTCTATATGACCTTTAAAAAACACTATAATTTAATGTTCTTAATCAGTTTTTAAAGTTTCTGGCATAATAATGTTCTAGTACGGTGTCATCAGAGCTGCATGTTGCCGACAGCTTGATGTAATTCAACAGTTAAAACATCAACAGTGGAACACCTTCACTGATTCTAATTGCAATGGTGTTTGGCTGCAGCTGCCATGACAGTAGCTAGCCTATATGGCGTGTCAAGGGGCCAATAAGACATCCCTGTCCTCATCGCCAGCTAATCAAGCTGGCTTGATTACTTTCAATGCATGTCTCTCCTTCCTCCCTCCTTCGCTCTCTTCCTCTCCCTCTGTCAGGCCTTGACACGTCCTTGTTTAGCTCTCCTCTCCTCGAACGCGCCAACCCCCACCCCAGTTTTTTTTCCCCCCTCTTTGATTAGCTGAGACATTTGCATGGTCACTACACATTTTTCATTTTAGAAGTCATTATGCATTAGTGGCTCCTGATCGCCCGCCTTGACTAATCCTGATGAACTGAAAATCACAGCTGAAGGTCAACCTCCAGCCGGCCCCGCTGCACATTCATATTCATATTCAAACAAATCCTGCCTCCATTGTTCATTAGGGTCTTAGAGGGAAGGGACTCCATCGAAGGTGGAGGAGGATGTTGTGGTGCATCTCTTTCTTTAGGCTCCTCGATGCAAGCGGACAAGAGAAATTGCATTCACAATAAACGAGTCGTCGAACAAAAGCTGTCAAAAGTTGCAAATTAAACAGTCCGTGTGTAATTATGCAAATGCTGTGCTTACACCTTCAATGTTATTAACCCTTCAAGGCACATTTAGGTAAGAAATTACCCTCGCAGTCACTCCTGGTTTTGTGTTAGATGCCACTACAATAGAAGAAGAAACAACACGGGAGGTGCACACGTTTAGGCCATTAATTGGGGGAAGGGTCAAAGATGTTTAGGTCCACAAAAAAGGATGCGCGCAACCCTACGTAGGATTTACCACTAATATATGCGCATACATATGTAAAGTGGAATTAAATATAAATCGTACATTGTGTGTTGTGTGGGTGGTGAAATGTAGGCATTCAAAGTCAGGTATCTGTGCATGAATAATACAGGATTTCAGCAACGCTTAATAAAAACTGAGCAAAAATGAAGAGAAAATATTCCAAAAGTTGCTTTTTGCCGTCAATGGCTTCTTACCAAATGAGTGATAATCACCAGGAGAGGAAAAGAGGAAAAGAAAAAGCAAAGGCAGTGGCCCACATCCACCGTGAAGTGCAACACAATGCTAATTCCAGCATTTAACTGCATGCTTTTCTGCTTGACGTATCAGAGGCTCCAAGAAGAAAGCAGATAAGTAATTGCTCTCCTGGTTCTTATTCTTCACTGACAACCCATAAATTTAATTTTACACACACGTTCATTTACATTTTCGAGTATATGACATGATAATTGCAGCAATATAACACCTCCATTCTGCAGGATCCTGCAGGAGGGCTTGATTGACGTGAGCGCTGAATTGAAAGGAACAGGAGGCTGAATTGCCTCTCCTTGAAATGATTTTGCCATGAAGGGATGAAATTAATGAGCATTTAGTGGACGCTGGCAGTGGCGTAAACATCCATGCACCGTGAATAGACTATCACAGAAAGAGGAGCTAGGAAATCCAGTTTGTGCTTCTCTGTAACTCAAAACGAAAAAGAAAAAGGCAAGGCTGTATTTCCAGCCCTGGTGCACAAAATATATTAATTGGATTTATTAAATTGCTGGAAATGAGCTACAGCTGATGTAGCCTCAGAGGTACTTAACAGAAAAGGTTAGTCTCTGAATCTTATTATTACAAATTTGCCAGAAAAAGCTTGCAAATGACTTTTAAAAGAGACATTTGAATGTAAATGCTCATTTACAAGCACTTCAGAATTACAGCTCACCGTTTGAACCCTTGTTTGTTTATGAGCCTTGTCGTAAAAATAAAATAATGAGCCACGCCGACATGAACTTTGAAGTTACGCGGTTTGCCCCCGAAGCTGAAGAGCAACAACAGAACACCTTTAAATTAGCTCGTGATGTAAAAACACTGATGAGGGGCCCACACCAGAGCTATCAGATCATTTCAACACTCCCGTCTTCAGCTGTGCTTTGCAAAAGGTCAAGATCAGGTATTTCTGCTAGCCAAATCGACTGTCCAAGTCTCTCAGTGTGTTTGATTTACCAAGGAATTTTTGCTTTCTTTGTACGATTGTGCCTCTTGAGCTTCACAACGATGCACGACTGAACTCAAATCAGGCAAAATGTGAGATACGTGGCGTTCAAGTTTAAATTTTATTAATTGTTTTACAGCAGTCCCTCGCTATTTCACCGTGCCGACTTTCTCGGACTTGGTCTTTTGTTTTTTTTTCCAACGACTGTCAACTTTAATATTACTCACGTGATTGGGACAGTACAGATAAAACATTTACAAAAATAAATAGATAAATAAACTTCAGACAGGTGCTGCCATTTTGTGGTTTTCTTTCAAAAAGCCTACACTGTGTCACCAGTCCAAAAGAACTACATTACCCAGAAGGCAACATTGCTTCTGGCTGCTGTTTTTGCCGAAATGGAGGGAAAGTTTTGATCAGAGTCATAGTGACTTCGGTAATGAGTGGATGCATGCCGATCAGAACCTGACCAGAACCGAACCAAGGCTTCTTCCACGCTCATCAGTCAATCTGGCTTTGCCTGCCCAACACATCTCTCGAGCGGGGAGGAGTTGCTTGGAGATCCGGTGTCTCTGGAGCTCACCCGTACTTTTTCATCCGGCTTATTCTGGATTATTTGGACTTGATTGAGACCATTAAGTGGTTTTGTGATGGCTCTCCGAAGGTCCAGCTCTCTCCAAAAGGGTCAGGTTCTCAATGGCTGCAGAGAGCCGATCAGGACCAGACCAAGGCTGATGAGTATCAATATAAAATTTTGCAGTAGAGTACATGGGCCTGTGGTAAACAATAAATCAATTAATCACATGATAAATGAAAATGATCAACCTCATTTTCATTCTTGGCTTTATAATTTCTTCGTGTCTCTCTTTCTACTGAAGACACTGGATGACAAAAGGCTCAACTCCAGTGCTCTTCACTGACCCCTCCCTTTCACTTTTCTCTTTAAAATCCGTTTTAACTGTCCAAAACTGTGTTCTTGGATTGTTAAAAGCAGCTAAGCTGAGAAGCTAAGCTATGAGCTAAGCTAACAGGCTGACCTCAGGGGGGGAAAAACCCCTGTCTTGTTGAAGCTCCAAAATTCACAGTTTCAACCTGTGCCTTCGGCTAAAAAGTTTTTCTCTGCAAAAAGAAGCTGAGGACTTGTTTACTGATTTTTTTAAATTAAAAGCTTTGGGTGAAAAATGCTATGCTAAAGAGCTCAAACCACACCGAGCGTCTGCCATTTTGGGAATCAAAGAGAGACAGTTCATGTCATGTCAAGGGGCCTCGCTCCCATTTTTCTTAAAGAGACACGCTGCTCGCTCCCTCACTATCCATCCTTCGGTTCAAACCGTCTTCTACTTCCATCTGGTGGTTGAAGAATGTATTACAAACAAAACAAATTAAACATTTCTTCTTAAATTTGACAATAATTACTAAATATTGTCAAATTTCAAACAACATTGTCGTTTATAGCCGTAATATCTGAGACAATTAATCGCCCAGCAAAATTTGTTATTGTGACATGCCTAAAAGCTCAAATCCCTCTTCACCACAATGGATCGGTACAGAGTCCACAATACTGCAGATATTGCACCAATCTGTCTGTCAATCTCACTCCTGAGCAAAACCCAGATATACTTGAACTCCTCCACTTGAGACAGAACCTCACCCTCGAACCGAGGGCTCGAGCATTCGGTTAGATTATTGTAAATGATGCTGGTAATATTTTATTTCCCACTGAATTAACAAAACATTTTTTAGACTTTATACATTCGTTCCACTCTTATCAAAGTCTCTTTATGGTGAGAAGTCTGGAAACAACACAACGTAGTTTAAAATCAATTTGACCTACATTTACCCACTATGAAATTTATGAAAATAATGCATGTGTTTGTACCTGGGATAGCTTTTTCAGCAAAATAGAAGGAGTGGTTATTGTGAGAATTACCATGTTGAGTTTGTGTTAATTATGATTATTATCATGTTGTTCTTTATTAACGGTGATTTTATTTGTCTCTCAGGTGTGCTGTTGGTTACAGGGACTACCCGTCTTGTCAGCGGTGTGAATGCAGCGTGGAAGGAAGCACAAACAGTGACCCGTGTATAACACCTTGTGTATGCAAGGTACAAACTCACTCTCATCCACACACACACATTTACACATGCGTGCACACACGATGACAAATACTTTGCATTAACCTTTCTAGCCCTGTCATCATTATTTTCACCACATTAA
Source organism: Hypsolebias antenori (assembly GCA_031762315.1). Taxonomy (NCBI): domain Eukaryota; kingdom Metazoa; phylum Chordata; class Actinopteri; order Cyprinodontiformes; family Rivulidae; genus Hypsolebias; species Hypsolebias antenori. The sequence continues at coordinate 8,454,218 of JARVGS010000814.1, read as the reverse complement.
CACTCCAATAACATGCTCTGTGCTCATGTTTGAGGACAGCTCGTAAACGTTGCTGCATTCGCTCATCGCGCTGACTTCCTTTCATCTTTCTCTCTTGAAGGAAAATGTTGAGGGAGAGAACTGTGACCGTTGTAAGCTTGGATTCTACAATCTGCAACGTGATAATCGCCGTGGCTGTGAAAAGTGCTCGTGCATGGGTGTTTCCAGCCGGTGCTCCTCCTCCACCTGGTTCTACGGGAACGTAAGCATTGCTTCAAGTTCTGGTTATGATGTTCAATCCAAAAGCATCTTTGCTTTGATTGAAAAGGTTATTTATGTTTTGTTAATATGAAATGGTTACCACTTTCTGTCTCGTAAGTTTAAAAACAACAAGAAAAAAAACAAGTGTTTATAAACTTGCAAGTCTTATTCATATAATCAATTTCTCACAGTCTGAATTCAAATTACTTAACTCCACATTGCATTAAAAAAATACTTCATTCCATTTTGTTTTTATAAATTGGCAGAGGATCTCAGTTAATTTCCTTTTAATGCTGGAAAATCTGGTCATAGTACAAAATAAGACAGAGATCCTTGCTTCCAGTCCAACTAGCCTGCTGTGGAAACATGCCAAATATAATATTGTATCTGTTTGGTCAACTTGTTAACATGCTGTTGACTCTGAAAAACCTAAATCTCTGTAGCAACTATGCTTTTAGGAATAGAGCAGAAGTATGTATCGGGGTTACTAGTAGATGTACAACTTTTTTGCATTTCTTCAAACTTTGTTTTGACTAATTTCCATTATTATTTAAACTTTTAATATAATAATACCATTAATAATTAGGGATGCACAATATTGGATTTTTGGCCGATGTCCGATATGCCAATATGTTAAAACTTATTTGGCTGATAACCGATACCAATACCGTTATATTTCTTTCCTTAGACCTACTGACATAATGTTCTCTGCTGTGAAATTAAAATACTACATTATTCTGCATGGTCTTTGTTAATTTGACCTGCTACCAAATGCAGATGCCAAAAGGGGGGCTGAAAATGATGCAACACTTAACTTGGATTATGTTTAATGTCAAATTTATTCTTATTTTAAATTATTATTATTATGAATTTATAAATTCAAATTTATTGTTCTGTTACTGGAAGATTATTATTGTTTGAACTGATTGTTTGAAAAAAGGGGCAGATATATTAATATTTTTTATATATTTTGTTTGTTATCATTTTATGGGATTGTTTTGTATTGTATTTAAAAAAATGAACAAATAAAATAAATTTAAACATAAACATTTACTCGAACACAATGACAACACTCCAACAGTCATACAAAAACAGCACCTTGTATATACAGGTAACCCCCGGTTTCCGGCCTAGTTCCGTTATAACGGCCCGGCCGGATACCGAAAAAGCCGGTTACCGGGAC
>JARVGS010000814.1:8426646-8439404 GCA_031762315.1 Hypsolebias antenori | reverse complement strand
GAATCCCCCATCCAGATTTGGACTCTATCGCGACCACTGTCAGGTCTCGTGCTGGCCATCCTAAAGTCCGGCTCCCTCTAGCGTTTTGGTGCTCAAGGGCTGCAGAGAGCCGACCAGAACCTGCAGGGTAGGTCTGCTGAAACGGAACAGAGTCGGACCGGAACAAAGCTGCTACTCTGCAGAGCTGGTGAGTAAAATTTAGTGGCTACATATATGCATGTTGTTAAAATTACGTAGGTTTAAGAGTTTTAAGAGTTTAAAACATCGCAAGAGTATGGGAAGGATTTATAAAGCCTTAAAATATATACTTTTTTTTTTTTCCTTTCGGCTGCTCCCTTCTTCAGGGGTCATCACAGCTCGCACAAAGACTTGGCAATTATTTTTTACATCAGATGTCCTTCCTGACGCAACCACAGACCACCGAGCTACCACAGCCCTCTGTGTGGAGCAGAGCTGCGATCTAGTGCATATGGGGGTGCAGATGGTGGGGGTTAAGGGCCTTGCTCAAGGGCCTAGAGTGGAGCAAATGAGGGTAGAGGCAGGTGTGGGTGCTTCATCTTTCCCATCCACATTTTGATGTTGACCAAACCGGTGACCTTCCAATCACAGGCTCACCTTCTCCAACCTCTGCGCCACCACTTCCAACTTCCAAATGAAAAATAAAACGTCTTGTACTCATTTAGCTGACCTATAGCTTAGACTGGACAAAGGCATTTGCCTCTTTTCTACGTTGTGCTCTCTGAACGACGTCACGTCTGATAACGTACTCACTATTCAAAACCATAAAATGGAGCATGACTTTAAAGTTGACTGGACGGTACCTTTCGTGTGTAGTTTGTAGACATTTTGCACCAAATCATGAATAATTGAAAGCAGCTGGATAAAACTTTGCTTTCTGGCGTGTTTTTCTTGCATCCACGCGACCATTTCAGGGGACTGGCGTGTCCCATCGTTACAATGCCAATGACAGGTCTGAGGATTGCACGCACAAACCAAACACGCTTTGCGGAACGGAGGAAATCTTTTCGGTGGAAGATGTATTATGGATGGACTTAAAGAGATTAGACGGGGAGCCGCTTTACCTGCAGTGGACGCTGCTTGTCCTGGCTCTTTGGAGATTTCAGGCCACAGCCTGGCTGCTGCAAGAGTAATTGCCTCGCTGCTTGTAGAGCCTGGGAAGAAGAGCACAACACGCAAGACAGTGTGAGAAAGCGGAAAGAGAAAGTGCGGAGACAGTGACACTAAACTGGTCGATTTCCTGAAGCTGACAGCAAAGATAATTCACATTTATACACAAAAAAAATCAGGTGCTCCTGGCTGGAAAAAAACTGATTTATAGAAATGTGTAACGCAACAGAGACGATATGTTTTAGAAACATATCACAGAGCTGCGATCAAAGATAAATATTGTTTGTACTGGATAAGAAGATGGAGGGGGTGGTGGAGACGGGGAGGGGAAAAAAAATGAAGGCAGAGTAGAATTGACCTGTCTAGTGTGTGCTCAACTGAAATATCCACTTCTTTCTGCAAATTACCACCACATTTGCATATTCATAATATCAATTTGAAGTAGAGGCAGCACCATGTGAAGTGTCCCTGGGAGCTGTAATTAAAGTTGACAAAATCAACATCAGATTACATTTGGACTGAATTAACAAGCGGTCCGGGTTTTACACTATGCATTAAGGGTGCTTATGAGCAGAGGATGGCAGATAGAAAGAGAGATTAATAGATTGGAAGGGAAAGGCAGACCTTTTCCTGTCTGATGAAATCAGCTCGCTGCCGTTTACACAAGTCCGGGAAGATTTCGGAGTTTGCGCTGGTAAAAATCCAAATATCGTCATCACTCCATGTTGAAGTGTTTGTCGGACAACAAACCGATGCGGGTACAAGAAGTTGGGATGTGGTGTAATTTATTTCTGCGGGGTTTGATGGGATTACAGCTCCCCTTTTTTTTTCTGCCTGCTCGCTCCGTGCGATGAGCCTCAGCTTAACAAGTACAGAGGCAGCTGGGCTCACAACTTCTCTCTGATTCCTCGAGAAGAGGATGAGAGAGTCTGGCTGAAAGGAACGCTGTGCACAGGTGCTCTGCACAACAGAATGCGTTGTACTGTTCAGGCCCACAAGCAGGAGGAGTGGGGTATCCGTGCACACGCTCTCGCACCTACACAGCTTCACATGTGTTTTTGTGATGAAAAAAAGAAGGATGAACAGAAAAGGCAGAATAAAAAATAAAACAAGTGCAGAGTGACACTTCCTTAAGAATCGGCGGTGCTCATTTCATTCTGGAGCTTGCCAGTATCCATGACAACGGCAGCTTTGACAGGGCGTGCATACGGCTCAGCTCTACCAGCTGGTGGGAACAATGTTTGAACTAGTACATTGAGAGCCTGAGCAAACACGAGGAGGAGACAAGAGACGGAGAAAGACGTTAAAAAAAAAAAAAAAAAAAAATGGAAAGGTGGAGAGGAAAAAGTTGCTATGTCTTAACCCCTCGGGGGAACACATCCATCCCCGCCTCCGCTGATCAATTATGAAAAGATAGAGCTGGGGAGGTGCCTTGAGAGGTGGAGGTGGTGCAGGGGAGAGGGCTGTCTGGCTGCTCAGGAGGAGCCAGGGCTTCTGATCTACTGTAAACAAACACACTGGAACTGGGTCCTAACTGCATTGATCCGTCTCCTCTGTAGAGCCCAGTCACCACCACTAGTTTATGTGTGTGTGTGTGTGTGTGGTGGTAACACACATACAAGGCCAAGGCTGTAAGCTGAGCCTTGGCCTTGCTTCAAGTTCAAAACACACATCTGAATCTGCAGCGAGCAGCACGCACACAAACGTGCAAAGTTTGGTCGAACAAGATGGGAGGGGAAATCAAACGTTGTTTCTTAGCGAACATAAAAGACAACATAAACTCCTGGAAAGCAGCCAATCGCTTTGCTAATTAAAACACGGGGCCCAATTAATCTCAGCATGATTGGCGAATCAAAGTAATTATGAGGCTTATTGAGTCCGGCACACAGTAGTTAGAGGGGAGGTTGCTTGATGAGCGTGGCTCAAGGTAGCTGTCAGGGGGAAATGTTTATTTGTGTGTGAATCAATAATGATCTGTTGCATTGTAGCCAAAGTCTGGAGACGCTTCATATACCCGGCCTGGCCAAAAAAAAAAAAAAAACGTTGCCGCCTGGATTTAACTAAGCAAATAGGTACGATCCTCCTTTTGGATAATCACTGCATGGGCGATTATCTTTAAGCTGGCAACAAGTTATTTAACCCCGACCGGTGCAATGAGTTGCTGCATCTCATTTCTTAAACAACCATGTTGCAAGGCTCATCGCGTGGTCATGGAAAAAATGTCAGTCTGTTTGAGAAGGGGCAAATCATTGTCATGCATCAAGTAGAGAAAACATCTAAAGAGGTTGCAGAAACTGCTAAAATTGGGTTGAGAACTGTCCAACGCATTATTAAAAATTGGAAGGATAGTGGGGACCCGTTGTCTTCGAGAAAGAAATGTGGACGGAAAAAAAATCCTGAATGATGGTGATCGCTTAAACTTTTGGTGAAATCAAATCAAAGAAAAACAACTGTAGCACTCAGGGCTATGTTTAATAGTGAAATTAAGATCATTTCCACAAGCACAATGTGAAGGGAACTCAAGGGATTGGGACTGAACAGTGTAGCCTTAAGAAAACCAATAATCAGTGAGGCTAACTAGAAAAAAAGGCTTCACTTTGCTAGTGAGTTTAAAGATTGGACTCTGGAGCAATGTAAGAAGGTCATGTGGTCTGATGAGTCCAGATTTACCCTGTTCCAGAGCGATGGGCGCATCAGAGAGGCAGGTGAAGTGATGCACCCATCATGTCTAGTGTCTAGTCATCAATGCAAGATCTTACTGAAAAATTAATGCAGCACTGGATGGAAATAGATTTTGTGACATTGCAGAAGCTTATCGAAACAATGCCACAGTGTAATCAAGAGGCATGCTGTAATCAAAGCTAAAGGTGGTCCAACGAAATATTAGTGTGACCTTTTTTTTTTACAAGGCAGTGTATATTATGCAGGTTCAAGATTACAGAGAATGTGCTTTTCGTTGGAAATATCCAGGGAGGTGCATGCATGAGGAGAGGTGAACCAGAGAGATCAACCACAGCAGGCTTATTAGAAAAGAAGCACTGAGCACTTCTCCAAACATAACATGGACCTTATCAACACCGGACAAAACTTTTCCACTGCGGCTTGTCATGTCTCAAACTGTCTGTCACCTCCTCTGTGGAATTGGGGTTAGCTTTTCTTTCTGGCAAGCCTGCCTGGTGTGGAAGGAGGAGGAGGAGGATGAGGGAAAGTTATATACCTTCACTTTTACCTGCTTTGAGTATTCAACCATTACAGTAAAAAGCACCAATTTGTGCCACCCACTTTTCACGCCGCATAGATGGTGGAGCGAAAGCCCATCCGAAAGCGCAAAAAGCTGCAACTACTGAGGAAAATCATCAAAAGTTTGGCTGAAGAGCTGCCAGAGTGGACAAAAACACCACCGAGAGGAGATGCACCATCTATTTAACCTGGGTTGCTATGCACGGAAAAATGAAAACCCCAGTCTATTAATTCGCACGTTGTATAAACAGCACAATGTGACACATTCTTAGAATGAGAGTGCAAGCCAGACAGAGGCCCTACTATATAAATAACAAGGCACTCAGAGGCATATTTGATGTTGATATCCATCACCGAGGCTGGAAAGAGGGGAAGAAAGAAAGAAAAAAAACACGGGAAAAGAAAATAACAGAGCGACCAAGACCGCGACACGGGGATCCTTATGAAAATAAGATTCAGCCCAAATGGATCTCGTGTAATTGGTTTCAGATAGTGAGGTCAGGAGAAAGGCGATACAGGCAACTATTATGCGAAACGGACTGAGAAACAAGAATGTTTACACAGGCATTCCTCTCCTACATTAATAGGCAAGCAGCGATCACTGGAGAGGACGAAAAGGAGTGAGAAGAGACTGACAGGACGGAAAAAAAAAACAACCTCCAAATCCACTTTCCTACCTCCATAAACACCCGTAATTCTACACAGAAGACACCTATCAACGCACCCTTGTAAGGAGCATGCAAAGATCTTAAACAAGCATGAAATACATTAGCGGGACCTTCATAACTGGGCCAAACCATTACAAATCTCCAGATTGCTTGTTGCATGCGGTGCTGCTGCAGGTGAAATAAGCCGTAGACAAAGAATGTCACTCTTTCAAATCCACACGGAGACGACACAATATTCAGCCATGACATTGGCGATGGATGTATTTGAGGGGCTGTGACATTGTGTTTGGACAGTGCAGATCACTTCCTGGCTGAAATCGCGCAGGGAGCTGTTGTTATTAAGGGATTTAGCTGATATTGGGATGATGACACAGGCGTGTAATAATCTGCCCCCAACAGGTATTTCCTGACAGGATGCTGCCTCCCTGTTGCAGAAAATCTTTGTAAACACGGCGCCAGTTGTTGATCAGTAAGAAGCCGGCCCACATCACGCCAACGTGGTTTATCTCATGTGTGCTGAACAGATGTTTAGTGAGTACGCATGTTGCTCCTGTTCACAACACCAGGCTGTCGGCCAGAACAACTCCAGACAAGCTGACAGCTTTGACAACTCACACACACACGTGTACACAACTGATGAATAAGCACATATATGTACACACTGCACAGCATCGTTGAGCTTATGTATCTTTGCTTCCAAGAAACAGATTCAGAAGGAGTGGAGTAAGGAATAAATATGAGTTTTTATCAATCAGACGGAAATGTGTTTAGCTGAAAACAAGGCAACAGTTTGGGCTGAACAAACAAACATGGCTGATTGGACCGAGGCTGCAAGGCTTGTTGGCAAGAAAGATATGCGCTCACACTCCACACCAAAATATTTACATCTTATCTACTTCTGTTAGTGGATTCAGGGCAGATGGATTGACAAATACAGAAATAGAGAGGGACTGGCTAGAAAGGATAAACAAATCAAAAGAAGACAGCGGGACAAGATGGCCAATATAAAATTTGATTAAAAAAGGAAGAGGCCTGAGTTAGTGAAAGCCAGGAAAGTACCACAAGTAACCAAAGACTCATCCTTTTGTAAAGGTCAGAGCTGCCAAACAAACTCAGTCCAATATTGTTTCTACATTGCAAAAGATGTACAGTAGTCCCTCGTTACTTCGCAGTTCGACTTTTGCGGACTCGCTCTTTTGCGTTTTTTCAAAGTAAGATTCTACACAAGAAAAAAAAAATCGCACACAACACACCATTGTCAACTTTAATAATTACTCAGATGATTGCGACAGTACGGATACAGTAAAAAGTTAATGAAATTTTTTTCGGACAAGCACCGCCGTTTTGTAGTTTTCTCTCAATAAGCCTACACTGCATTGCCACTCATAAAGACTACATTTCCCAGAAGCCCCAACAGTGTTGTTGCCTTCTGCCGAAACTGACAGGAAGTTCTGATCCGATCCGAAAAAAGTTTTGTCTTTATTCATAGTGACTTTGGAGTCCAGAGATGGAGAGAGCTGCATGGAACTGACTGGGAACTGGACCTCTAGACTCAATGGCGAATCTGAATACCGCCCGCCGGCCCACGAGACCTTCCAAGCGAAGAAGTCGCCTGTAGGCCCAGTGTTTTCTTCGGAGCCCACCAGAAGTTTTTTTCCTCTGAATTTGGACTCAATCGGTCCACCGTGTGGTCCCGTGCTGGCCATCCAAATGTCCGGCTCCCTCAAAAAGCATTTTGGTACTCAAGGGCTGCAGAGAGTCAACCAGAACTGGCGTAGGTCTGCCGAGCCGCTGTCTTCTGCAGAGCTGGTGCGTAAAATTTTGCAGTACGTGTACCATATTTTCTGTTGTAAACGTTGCACCGCCTTATAAGTCGCATCATTCCAAATATGTCTAATAAAGTGGAAAAATCCATAAATACATCGCTTCGATGTATATATCACATCTATTATGCATCACGTTTGTTACACGTCACCGTTGACAACCCAGAAATGTGGGTTGAACCAAGAAATGTGGGCCGGTGTTGTACCAAAAATTGATTGGCTGCCAAATGGCAGCCACAGGAGCAGAACTTTAACAAGAGTTTAACAAGATTAACACATAAAAACAATCATTTGTTTGCACAACTTTATAGTAAAGGTGTGTCTCAGCTGAACTTTTATTTAATAAATGCACTTTAATGGTCAAATTAGCTGCATTTCACCGAGGCGGCGCAGCAAAATTAAGCTGCTTTGATGGTTGCTCCAGGCAGACGACTGATGGCAGGCTATCTATCGCAAGCGAATTGTGTCATGTAATAGCCGCTTTTACCTATTACATGACACAACAGGCTTGTCAGACAATTCGAGTGCCATCTAGCAGCTGAAAATGGTAGTGTTCAATATTTTCAATCAGAATAAATGAAAATGGTCATATCTCAGCCAAAAATTGGTTCGTAAATAAGGAGAAAAAAATCCATAAACACGTCGAATCGACGTATAAGCAGCAGGGCATGTAAATTATGCAAAAAACCTGTGACTTATAGGACAAAAAATACGGTACATATGTTGTTAAAATTACGTAGGTTTAAGAGTTTTAACAATTTAGAACATTGCAAGAGTGTGGGAAGGGTTTCTAAATCCTTAAAATATATATAAATACTAAAATAAATATAACATTGCTACTTTGCGGATTTTCACTTATTGCGGCGGGGGTCAGGAACGTAACTCCCGATACTGTACACAACTGATTTCAGTCATCTCTGCATGGTCTCTCTTGTAAATGAGTCCTCAAAGCTCAATGACACTAATCTGTATAAATAAAGGTTGAATGAATGGTTTAATAGAATAAAATAAAATAAAATAAAAAAAATAAAATAAAAAAACAAGTTGCTGTTTTCTTGTTGCATGTTCAAAAAGATTCATGAAACTTCAACCATTTGACCAAATTTGCACTGCTTGGCTCTAAAAACTGCAGGACACACAAGAAACCCCGATAATGTTAGAAATAGTTCTAACAAAAAGATTTGGGTGATTTTTTTTTTTTTTTTTTGGTTCTCCCCCAGACATCGTCCCTTAGAAACAGAACAGGAAACAAAGTAGGGAGAAAGGGAGAGTTCAGAAAGTATGCTGAAGTAATGAGCAGTTTAATGTATGACTCAATAAATCAGCAGTGACGGAGAATCTGCCTGGGCCTCAGGACAGAGGTAGAAACATTCAGCAGAACAATGGGGCTCCTATGTCCTGCTCCAATACCTCTACCTTCGTATTTTTCAGCCACTTCAGCGCCATCTGCCTCTATGTGCACAGCTCTTGAGCTAAAAATACAAGCAAACCCAGTCTTACGCCAATTTGCTACGTTGGACTTTTTCGGCTCTGCAAGAAAAAGAAGGTTTTCTGAAGAAATTGAGCAACTCTTCACTATCTAAACTATACAAGACGTTCTCCTCCTCCTCCTCATGTTCCCTACCTCACTCTCCCTACATCACAATATTCATTTATTTCCCTTCCTCCCCTTCTCTCCCACCTATCTCACCTCTTGTTTATTGATTCTCTAGATTAAGAATTCCGAGGGTGACGGATTGTAACGCACAAACCATCAAATTATTTTGGGGTGTGCTTATTTGCTTTCCCCTTGCATCTATTTGGCCTGTGTCTGTAGACAATTATGCCTACCCAGCCCCAGACTCAGGTGCTAATAATGAAGGACAAATAGAATCGTATGTGTAAACTTCTCCCACTGATGAAAATTTATATTAACTTTCTACCACGGTAAACAGAGCCGCATAGCTACACCGTCCCCGGAGGACTGATGAGATGAATTTGCTGGCTCCTGCCCCAGGAAGAAAGCTTGTGTAGGAGAGGAGTGCTGCCGGTAAGAGGGACTCAGAGGTGCCGAACTCCATTGTGTAACCTCACTTTTATTCCCCCCTCTCTAACAAAGACAAAATGTGGGTCTGTTTTGCTAATCGTGGATCAGAATTGTGTGTCTAAGAGTTACACACCAACACGTAGGTGTCTGCTGAGACACTTGACAAGCCAAGCCAGTAATAACACCGATCCCAGCCTGTTGTTTTTCACTTCAACCACTGACATTTACCATCAATGCCCCCCACTATAGTCACCATGGTTATTCTGTGCAAATATACATCAGGTAAAACAGAGGAGAGCAATGTTGTTTCAGCTTTCAACTCATATTTTGCTTATATCTTTTATTTAAAAAGATTTAACTTAAAAAAATCCAAGTAAAACTAGAAAAGGACATCCAAGAACCACTTGTTTGCCCAGCTGGAATCCAGGTTTTAGATTTAATGAATGCCATTCAGACCTGCACAATGTACAACTGAGGGTTTCACTTTTCCTCCATTCTCCATCATCTATCAACACATTTATGCTAGTAGATTATCTATAACCTTGATAAATGAGGACAAACAAGCACAAGAACAAAAGAAGCTTACTGTTTCTGCTCATCTATCCATTATTTGCCTGAGTAGATCTTTTTTTTTTTTTTTTTTTGCTTTATCACAAGAAAACTCAGTTGCCCTTTATGATTTACCATATTTTTCGGACTATAAGGCACACTTAAAATCCTTAAATTTGATCACAAAAAAATTGTCAGTTTGCCTTATGTATTAATTCTGGTTGTGCTACTGACCTGAAACTGATTTTATGTGGTACACCAATTAACAATGTTGAGTTATTGTGAATGAGTTGAATAGTTTGACTTATCTGACTGTTTTGTTTCACTTAATGTGCCTTACAATCCGGTGCGCCTTATATTTGAAAACAGACCCGTTCATTGATCTTGCACCTTATGATCCGGTGCGCCTTATACTTCAAAAAATACGGTACTAACTCCTCTTGTTCTTTACCAAAGACTATAAATTAACATGTTTTGTTTTACTCCAACTGTGACAGCAAGACTCTTCAGTACAGTGTCTACTGTTGCAGCCTAAAAAGCAACCACAAACCTTTACAATCTATCACTTCAAAAGGATAGGGAAAAAATATAAAAATAAATACATTTTCATTGGTGGAATGAGTCATTTTGGAACAATGGACAAGAATTCTCTGCAAAAACAAAGCAGATATAAAATGAAATTAAGTTCACTTGTTTATATTTTTCTTCAGAATGTCACAGGCTCCAGTTTACGGAGGAATAGGACCCTTCTGTGTCTCAGTTAAAGAAAAACTAACATCAAAGCTGGATGAGTACTGGTAACAAATATGTGGGGTGTTGCATGCAGGGCAGCAACAAAAAGGTGCTGATTCCAGTGAAAAAACTCTTGAAAAAGTTAAAAATTAGAACTTAAATTACCTATAAGTGCAAGCCAACTTGTCTGACACGTTAGCATTAAAAACGATTACTGCTTTAAGAAGTTCTGCTCAGATAATCCCCAAGTTTTTAATGGAGCTTGGGTTTGTTGACAAAGGTTCACACTCTATTTAAAAAAAAAAAAAAAAAATCAGGGGCAACAGGCGAGCTATGACAAACCCAAAAGTCGGCTTTGTGCAAACAAGACAGTTAAAAATAAATTGTGCTGACACAAATGTGCACTTATTTACACGTTATAGTATCTAAACTGCTGCATCCAGTGTAAGTAAACCGTTAAAACACGTTAAGTAATTCCTGGCATTAACATTTCTCTTTGTGCAAGCCATAACTGTTCAGAAAAAAAGGGGGCAAACGGCATTTGCTTTTAGACTGTGCGCGATCACGTGAGCCGAGCATGTGCGCTGATTGAGTTCCTCTTCATCTGACCCTGTCTTGGGGGCTTCTGCTGTTGCGGGTCAATAGTACGAGTGTCTGTCTGTCTCATCCTGCAGAGCTCAGGTTAAGTGTTGAGTCTAAGTGTTACCCTCTTCATGCGGTCGATGAGTGAGAGAGAACTACGACCTGAGCTGTAAGTGAACTCACCTCAGTCATACGTGCAGCTTCTTCTTCCTTTTTTTTGTGTGTTCTCAGCGCGAGAACTTTTTAGACCGTTCTTCTTGGATTGAAAATTAATTATGGCATCTAGTTTTTTTTTTTTTTTTTGGCTGGTCTTCAAACTGCCCTTTTATTTTATCAAGTGAAAAGAAAAGATTTAATCGAGTTTTATTTTCTGCCTCTTAAGTAAACAAGAAGTCCAACAAAGTCCAGTTAGGTCATCTCTGGACCAGGGGTGTCAAACCCACTTACAAAGGGGGCCAAATTTAAAACCTTTTTCAAACTAAGGGCCGGTTTCAGAATCTACACTCAAGTTAGATACCCAACATCTTTGTTTGGTTGCAGGCTCCTCAACAAGAGTTTGACTGGTCTCATTTGTTGCACTTTTGACATCATAAACAAAGATTCGTGAAAAAAAACTAAAGTGATAAAAGTATTTTACATTTAAAGTAACATCTTGGGGGCCAGATAAGATGTCAACAAGGGCCACATTTGGCTCCTGGGCCTCGAGTTTGACACATGATCTGGTTTCTTTTTGTTTGTTTGTTTGTTTGTTGAGACATTTCAGCCTTCATCCAAAGGACTTCAGGAGCCATAACAAGCTCAGTCCCACAAGCAGCGCACTCACGTAGTGGACCAACCAGTTTGCTGGTGAACTGAACCACTTTGGCTATGGCTGCCTCAGAGGAGTAGACAGGGGAGAGGGCGGACTCCAGAAACCATTTCATCACCAGAAAACTGGTCGTTCCACTATGCAAGTATACTGCTTGTGGGACTCAGTTTGTTTGTGGCGCCTCGAACTGATGAAGCCCTTAGGATGAAGGGTGAAACGCCTCGACAACAAAACAGAAACCGTCCAGATGACTTGACTGATCTTTGTTGGATTACCTGGATTATTGAACATGAACTTTGATAAGCCAGAACTCTTAATGGTTATTAAATTTATATGATTACTTCATCTTCTGTCAGGGAGGATTGCTCTCCTCTGTGTGATGCATCCTTCAAAAAGTCACTTCTCCTAAAAATCAGCTCAATAAACAGCCTCTGCTCCAGCTGTTGGGACAGAAAATGCATTTATTCCTGCTCTCCTCTCCCAGCCTCGTTGCTTATGTAACACCTGTGTTTCCATGTCGTCCTTATCCGCTTCTTCCATCCACTCTGCTTTGTATCACGGTGGTCGTCTTGTGAATATTCCAATTATGCCGATGTGTGTTTGACCTTTGAGCGAGCAGGAGAAGATACAGTTATCTACCTTCTTCTGTGACACCCACAGTCTGTCAATCAGCAGTCAACCCCCCACCGCCGCTGCACCACAACACCACCGGCACAGGCGACTCGAAACACAACCAGTGTAAGGTAGAAAAAGTGCAAAACAAAGCGTTCATTAAATGAGGTTTTAACACAAACCACACCAAGTGGCACACAAAGAAATGAAAGAGATGTTAAACATTTTTTCCCCCCTTTAATCTCCATCCAGCCCGACTGCGCCTAACGTCCATAAACAAAGCGTTTTCCAACAGTATGCCATATCACGCTTCCAAGAACAAGCGAGCGTGAGCAGAATCGTGCTGCTTCAGTTTCACTCGTGCGCCCGCCCTTTTCCAAAAGGCTAATCTACATCTTTCATTGAATCAAGGATGGAAATTCACAAGAAATGCTTCTTTTTCAATTTCATGCTGAAGTAGCTCAAGTTAGTGGATGTAATTTCTCCTAACAAGAAAATTTATCACTCTGTCGCACACTTAGGCCAGCTTTGTGAAAAGGAGGCCCTCTTTCTTTTTTTTTTTTTTTTTTTTTTTTTTTTTTTTTTTGTTG
>JARVGS010000814.1:8403150-8416330 GCA_031762315.1 Hypsolebias antenori | reverse complement strand
AGGATGGGAGAGAGAGGATGAGCGGAGGAGGCTCCAGGACCTTTAGTGTGCTACACTGGGCACACACACACACATACCCATTGACATCTATTGTACTGCCCTGACCGATCTGACCACAGGGGTTCAGCTGCCTCCAAAAAAAAAAAAAAAAAAACACACACACAAATCTATGCTTCCATGAAACATTTCACCAGGCAAAAAGGACACTATTACAAACCTGCGGCGTTGTCTGCCCCCCTCCCAATCCACCCAGGAGCATGGTCCTCTGACCTAATCTCCCATTGCTCTTTTGGCGAACTGTCAAAGCCATCATTCACCATGAAAAGACACGGGAGACACTTGACTCCTTTACTCTGCTGGCGACTGACTTTCACAACTCCTGCCCCCAAACCACCCCCTCTCACACCACCCCTGCAGTTCATTCACCCTCATGAATGCACAAAACATCAAGTAGTTATCATTGGAGAGCAACTTGATTGATTAAAAAAATGAGCAGTGACAAATAAATGTTTTTTTTTTTCAAGGATCTTAATGAGAATCAGTTTTTCCAAAGTGCCCCATCAGAGATTTGTCTCTGAGACAAACTAGCGGTGAGTTAGGAGGCCCTCTGCTGGAAACAGTGCTGCCATAACACACACGTTGACCAGACTGGACCATACATTTCCACACATTCCTTTCCTCTTTTTCTTCCTCTCCGTCTGCCGCACACACCTTCACACTCACATGCGCGCACGTGGCCTCGCACTGCCGCAGAAACTTCTACGTGTGCAGCAGGTGATGAACATTAACAAACCAGCAGATCTGCAAGAAACACCTACAACAGCATAAACTGACGGGAAAGTTTACCAACAGCCTATTAGGTAAACAGAGGCGTTAAAAAAAAAAACACATGCACACACCGACACACAAAACAATTCATTTTGCTTCCTGCCTACATAGAACGCCCGAGCGCTGCCTGAGCAGAGAGCACAGCAGAGCAGAGAGAGCGAGAGCGAGCGGCAGAGACGAGACGGGGGGAGAAACACAACTTACCTGCTGTTGTTGCAGATGCAGCAGCTCGACTGTGCTTACTTCGCTGCTTGTGTCACCAGCGCTTGATCTCCCATCTCTACTGCCAGCCTCTAATTGGCTGCTGCTTAGGGTGCTCATTCCATTTTGACTCATTGAACTGTTGCTTATTGTCTCTGTGGCCGACTCCTGCATCATCATGATTTAAAACCTAGAAGTGATTAAGAGGCACCGGTTAGGGCTCTTCTCGTTACAGTTCCCCCCGTTTTCCCTCCTGTTTTCTTCTCTTTGCACGCTTCCATTATCAAGCCCTCGGTCCCCCCTTTGCAAATTAAAGCATTTTAAAGAAGAGGGAGGGGGGGGGGAAGGGATGCAGGAGGAGCAATTATGCATTCATTGTGTAAATGAAGCAATACAAAGAGATGCGTGGTCCTCCTTTTTTTTATATAACAAAATGGGTTTGAACATATGGAAATAGAAATAAATCAAAAGGATTTGCATTTCAAACTATTACTAAAATCTTAATGTGGTTAGAACGAATATGTGGCTCAAGAATAAGCATCTGCTCCATTCATTAGATCTTTATTGCAGCACTAACAAAATAAATAAATAATAAAAAGAGAGAGAAGCACTCCTAAAATGTCCATCTTGAAGCCGTCTGCCTCTGGAAGAAGTTGCCTAATGACGTAAAACTAATCATGCAGAATTAAAAATTTGGTGTTGGGAGGAGGAGGCACCGAGTCACATGGTACAGGGTTGGAGTTCGTCATTCTCGCTTTGGCTTTTAAAAAAAAATCTACTTGCAGGCCTCCAGAGCAAAAGAACACTCATATTTCATTTATTAGTCTTTTTATTTATTTATTTATTTTGGGTTTGCCTTTTTGCCACCTAAATCAAACCTAATATACCATAAATGTTTGTTTTTTGTCTTGTTATGCTCTCACTTTGACGCAATTAGGTAAAACGTTTAGTTGTAATCAAAGTTTCAGGCAGGGAAATTTACATGACAGAAAATTAAGTAAAATGTTTAATTTTCTTTTTCTAAATACAAAATGAAGAAAAAACAAGAATGGGGAAATATATATATATCTTGAATTTTACTAATGATTGTGCTAAAACGCCATAAATTATGCATACAAGCTCCTGCCTTTCCAGTAATAAATGTTTTATCATTATCCCCAACATTTAACGCTCTCTACCTTCGCCGGGGCAGAGAGGAGCTCCTCCAGCATCAGTCGACTTTCTCCCAATAAATAAAAAGACTCAGAAGACTGCAGCTCAGACAGAAATCCACAATTACGGATTCAACATTCGCTCTATTTGGAGAATATTTTTACAATTTAAAAAAAAAATAGAGATAAATAAAAAATTCAACACAGCAGAGCTTATGAAGTGTTTTTCATAAAAATGTAAAAAATGCTAATCGTGCCTCCACAGCCGTTTTTGCTATTTTCACCTTTTTTTTCCTCTTTACAGCCCGTTTTCCAATCTGCCAGAGCAAACCAACACTCAGAACAACAGGAGGGGTGGATGACTGATGATTGTGTGTGTTTTTGTGTGCGTTTGCGCCCAGCCAACATGGGTAACCGTGTGTATTCTTTGGCCCGCAAATACAGTTTTAATAGAAAGTGTGTACACGTCTGTGTGTTTGACGAGGGGCAGATACGGGACAGGCCTTAAAGGATGTCCACGTCCAGGATAAACAGGATCTGAGGAGGGAGAACAAACAGGGCTGAGCTATTACACAGAGCAGGGCGACAGCTGCCCGGGACACAAGTAAACAGGGAAGAGGCCAGAACAAGGCGTGCTTGTGAACAAACAGGCCCCTGTTTAACACCGAGACGCTTTCTACTGATGGAGGGAGACACGGTGAGAGAAGACAGGGGGACAGAAAGACAGGAGAAAGGAAACAGAGGGCGGGGGGGAAAGAAAATAAAGGGAGGGACGGGAGGAGAGACTGGCACAATGTGTCATCCAATCCGGTGATGAATCTCAGCAGAAGAAACTCAAGGCTGCAGCCGAGATCAGCCGGCTAATAAGTATTCAAATTAGGCATAAATTTTACATGCCCGATGTTTAAAATATTCAGAGAAGGACTGTCTGATTGCCTTTACTACGATTTTATGAACATTCTAATGGAGTTCTCTTCTTTTCCTTGGACCGGTGAGGGATGTTCGGAAAACTCGGAAGATATACGAGATGAAGAAATAACGATTTTTTTCTTTTATTAACAGCTGAACTGTGACAAAACCACCGTCGAAATCCAGGGGAAATTACGTCTACGTTCTTATTTTATGCGCTTACGCTCAAAATTTATAAAGAACGTCAACAAAAGGATGCAATCGTGGAAAATGATTTGCGTTAATAATTTTAAAAATCCAGTTAATTTCAACACTATAATCTCCAAAAAAAATAAACAAATCTGTGCAGCGTGGCTCGCTGCGACGTCGTGATAATGCAGATATATGCAAAGCATATTCGCAGAGATCAGATGGTGCTTTAACCTTAATGACAGCGGTGAGATAAATTAATTAGCCGTCTAAAGGCGGCATTCAAATCTGCCAATTAGAATGTCAATTAGAAACGCAGCCGGGCTGCGGTGATGAGCGGGCGACCAAGCTGCGGCTCCGACTGTGGGGGTGATGGAACTGTCACAGCCAGGGAGGTGCACGCTCACGCAGTACTCCAGCGAAAGACAGGGAGAGTGACAGTGCTCAACACCTGAGGGTGTGACTGTGTCTACATTTGCCACAGATCCGCCCGTCTCCCTGAGGGGGTACCAGCCCTGACCCCAGCTCGGCCAACTGGGTTGGAAACGGTCACCGACAGCTACGATATCTGTTGGCCAGAGCCGAAGCTGCCGGCTTGGTGCGCTTTACATCCAGAAACTGCCGTCGTCCTGCATTTCAGCACTCAGCTTTTTGATGCCATTTCCTCAAGCCATAATCTTCCAATGAGGGCGAACCTAGACCACTTATTATCACCATCAGAAGCAGAGAGGAAGCCTGTTATTACCTGGTAATACGCTGCTGACGCTGAGATGCATCGCTCAGGGAGGGACGATGATAGTGACACAGAGCGTTTAGGGCGTGGGGAAGTGTTGCGAACAGGAAGATGGTTAGAATCATTGACGGCTTCAGTGTTTCTTTTAAGGCATGTGTCAAACTCAAGGCCCGGGGGCCAAATGTGGCCGTTTTGGACAGCGTATCTGGCCCCCAAGATGATATTTTATATTTAAAATACTTTTATCACTGATTTTTTTTCTGTAATCTTTGATTATGGTGTCCAAAGTGGAGCATAGAACGTCAAATGAGACCCATCAAACTCTTGTTGAGGAACCTGCAACCAAGAAAAGATGTTTGGTATCTAACTTGAGTTAACGTAGATTCAGAAACCGGCCCTCAGTTTGAAAAAGTTTTTAATCATGGCCCCGTTTTGTAAGTGAGTTTGACACCCCTGTTTTAAGGGTTCAATAAAAAGCAAATTTCCACATGAAGCAAAGACAGGCTCGTAGTTTATTTGCAAAGCTTTAAAACGAAAGCAGCTACTTGCTAATCTTCTTCAGCTTGTGCAAATGTTTACCGTATTTTCCAGCGTATAAGACACCCCGGAGCACAAGTCGCATCAGTCAAAAAAGCATCACGAAGAGAAAAAAAAAAAAAACATACAAGTCGCTTCGGTGTATAGGTCGCATTTATTATGTATCACGGCTGACCCGTCGCGTTTAGTATGCATTTATTTAATGGTCAGAACAGCTTAATTTCTCCTGGGCGGCGCGGCACCATCCACCAACCCATCGCGGTTGGAGCCACTAGCTCTCCAGCGTTCCTCCGCCTGCACCAGCTGAGTGAAGCGAGCACGCACGGGAGGGCTCGCTGTTGCAGTTCTTCGAAACTTCACAAGATTAACACTTAAAAACAATTATTTGCTCGACATTATAGCGAAGCTGTGTTTCAGTTTAACTTTTCCTTAATAAATGCACCTTAATGGTCAAAACAGGTTCATTTCGCCTGGGCAGGGTGGCACCATCCATCCAGCGTTCCTCCCAATGCACCAGCTGAGTGAAGCGAGCGGGCACGGGAGGACTCGCCGTTGCAGTTCTTCGAAATTTAAAGTGTCCATCAAAAATTGTTTTACAAATAAGGAAAAAAAATAAAAAATAACCCCGCATATAATCGCATATAAATCGCAGGACTGACAAATCTATGCAAAAAAAAAAAAAAAGGGCGACTTATATGCCGGAAAATATGGTACTTTTAAATCCTGCAAATCCATCTGTTTCAATGAGGATCTGAAGGAAGGGTCCTGATGAAGCTTGGGCTCTGGCGATGGGGGGGATTTCTCCTCTTTCTTCTGAGAAGCGACACAACAAAGGTGTAAGGGGAAAACTGAGCCTTTCTCCCACACACACCTATCATTAAAGGGGAAAGAAGCAGCCCTCCATCTTTGTTTGCGAGCTCTAAAAGCCCTTAATGTAGCCTCATTACCTGGCCTGTCTCCCGCTCCATCATGTGCGGTAAACACACACTATGACACTGGCCATCCATCTGAAGGGAATGCACAGCTGTCTGCCTCGGGTCCACCGAGGAATTTAACACATGATACACTGTTAACACACTGCTGCCCTGACACCGGCTTCATCTCCGTGCCATCCATTTTCAGAGAAGCTTCTCCACCGTGTCCGTCTGAATCCATTCCCTCATTTTATATGCATGAGTTGCAAAAAACATTTTCATTAGGACGACACAAAAGAAAGTAGAAAAAGAAAAGTGACCCCAGTTCATCAGCAGCTCACGTTTCAGGCGGCAGAGCCGGAATCCTTTACGTTGTCAAAGATCAAACTAATAAATAAATAAAAAATAATAATATAAATTACATTTCACAGTCTGCTGAGTCCTCGCAGCTCTTTGATCGGGTCGAGATATGGTTACCATTTAAAATAATCACCGATTCTGTGCTTGAGTGAAATTAATTCATCATTGCCATAAGTTACGATGCATATAAAATAAAGTAGTAACTGTGCAAGGTCGCGGATTTACACTTAAAATTGCTTTAATAAATCAAAATGCCACACATGGGCTGACAACAAAAAAAAAAGATGGCTCCACAACTATGAAATTGATCAAAAAGAATAAATAATTTAAAGCTGAGCTAAAAGTATAAAAACATTCAGTAGAGGAAAGGCAAAGATTTGATTATGATTGTTTTTATATGACTGGAATTTCAGCACAAGGACACCAAAAGATTTTTCGAGTAGGAAATGTAAAAAAACGACCACTTGGAAAGAAATATTAAAAAAAAACGTGCTGGATTAAACAAGGCAAGTCAGGCTGCCGTGCCTTAGAATTAAAAGCTTCCTTTTGGCGCTAAAGGACTGCCATAAAAGAGCATTAATGACTGCTTCTTATAAACCTGTGTATGGTAATGGCTTCTGCTCATAGATAGAGGAATTTCAAAAGTGCTTCACCGGTGAATAAAGATTGCTTTGGAAGAAAAGAAAAAAAAAATCATATTTACAAAATCAAGAGTGGGGCCAAATGAAAAGAGATGAATATGAATAATGGACTTTGCTTCCTTTTTTTTTATTATGCCGGATTAACATTATTCAAAGCAACAGAATCAAATGTGGTTATCTTCCTGTCCAACGAGCCCTCCACTCGTCGTATTTCAATTCTTCATTTGAGCCGACAATAAATTGTAACTCCGCGATACGAGACATTCAGTCAAGAATGTTCAGAACTTAAATCTTTTTTCTATTTACAATAAGGAGATGAGACGGAATAAGATAAAAGACTATTTGCCACGATGTGGAAGTGTCCCTGAATGGGTGCGCGAGGACGTGTCGGCGTCTCGAGGAGAACAGAAAGGGAACGAAAACGACAAAGAAAAAGCGGAGGAACGTGTGTAAAGTTCAACCGTACGGGCTTTTTTTTTTTTTCTTAGAATCAAATATAAGAGGCGCTCGTGTGTATAGAGTGAGCGATACAGTGTTGGTGTAAATTGATGTAAAACAAATGTAGCAGCTCTGCAATATATATACATATTTTTTTTAAGAGGCAAACGTCAAACATTCAATTAAAAATAAAGAAAATGCAGCTGCAAAGTGAAATTCAATTGCAGAGAAGCACAACCCTCTTGAAAAAAAAAAAAAGGAGGAGGAGAAACTATTTGGATTTTGGCTCGTCCCAGATCATTTGCATGCTCAGACCCCACGTTCGGAGGCAGGAGACGCCGCCACGGTCGAGCGAGGCGGTGACGAAAGCCGGCCAGTCGGCTCTCATTTGCATATTTGCCAATTGCGTTAATTAACTCGGCCCACCTAATCAGGGCTAATTGACCTATAAAAGAGGGGAGGCCTCGTTGTCTCATCCAATCATCTTTATCAGGAGTAGAGGAGGCGCACGGTGTGCAGGGCACTTCCACTGTATTTATAGACCTCGTGCGTGGACGTGTTCCACTTGGAAAATATGTTACAAGAGGGGGTGTGTGCTCTGATATGAAGCGAAACTGGGAGAAAGACAAAAAAAAAAAAAAAAAAAAAGAAGTGAACGGACAGATTCTCAAGTTGTTTGATTAGAGAGGAAAATCAGAGGAGCTAATGGGAGTTGGATCGTCGGTCCTGAGCGGAGCGGAGCACATCCGGCGGATCAGCGGCGACCGGGCGCAGCCACACACACATATCTCATCGTGACGTTTCCAGTTATTCCTGCTTGATTAGGGCCATTACGTCTGCAGCTCTGATTTATGTTGTCATTCCCTCTCAGCAGTCCTGCATCGATAGATCTTAATGAATTGGTAAATAAGGGCGAAGATTGCAGGTGACAACGCCGCAACGTTTCTCATTCATACCAGACAAGATTTATGTAACCAATTAGAGGCATAAAAGCAGGACGGCGTCTGCTCGGGAGGAGGAAAAATACACGTCTTTCAGGAAAATTACAAAAAAAAAAAAAAAAAACTAAATAAAAAAGCCATGATGAGAAGCGGTCTTTAACCTCGGCTCGGTCAAACTTTTTCAACAAACAAGGTTACGGACTTTAAAATATGTCAGTAAAATAAGAAAAAAAGCACTTTACAGAATCTAAAGTGTAATAAGGAGTTTAATTAAATAGAGTTCAAAGCAAAAATCTATTGAAACCACACTTTTACAGAGAAAAGCTTCATGTACAACTCGAAATCCACCGACAAGTAAACTGGAAGACGAAGTAATGGGGTCAAACAAACCAATCCAGATGTTTAACACTAAACAGAATGTTCATTTGCGTATTAAATCAGTCTGTTAAGTTCCTCTTAATTATCTGTTAGCAGCCCAAAAATAAAAAGTAAAAATCCACTTTGTATTAGAAAAAAAAAATTCAGCTAAAAGTGCTGATCGTCAATAGTCGGCGACAGCAGGAAGACCCACAGGGCAGGAGGGAACAGAGGTGGAAAATTAAAGCGGAGTGATACGGGAGACGGCTCCTTTCAGCCTCTCTCCCCTTCAAGCACATGCAAATGAGGCCGTGCTGCTTAACTGCATCATTTATGTGGATAATAGCGGCATCATCATTACGGGGGGAACTCAAATTAAATTACATCACAATTAGCATAACAAAGTGATTGGTTAAACTTTCAAAACAAATAACGCCGCTCCGCTAATGAACTGTGTTAATTGGCCAGAGAGCGCTCCAAACGCAAAAAGCGCAGGTAAACACTGCGTTTGTGAAATTCATTCTCAACAACAGCCTCCTTTTTTATTTTATTTTATTTTAACAAAATGAAGCAAATGCGCATTAAAAGAAAACTCAAAACGAACACTGCCGGGGGGATTTGTGCGCTGAAATCTAAAAATGTGTAGCTTTTAATTTTATTGTGCTAAAGAACCTATTATATGCCAGACTCTGGAGAACAATGTAAATTATCTGCCTTCAAAATGGAGTTTGGCCAATTCTCCGTGTGAGCTAATCACATAGCTCATTATGCATTAGGGTATTAAATTATGAAGAGGAGTCTCTTTCGCATTCCTGCACAAAGCCCTATGAAATGTTAATAATATGCCCACAATAGCCCAATCCCATGCCTTGCTCGCCCTCATCAATATTTAAGTAAACAAATGATCCCGCTCGCCTTTGATAAAGATAATTAGCGCTTCGCCAATTACGAGTCTCGCCTTTTCAAAACTGCTGTTACGAGTTTAATTTTTTTCTCAACACAAAGAATAAAACAAACGAGTCAAACTTTGCTCTCCTAAAAACACACACGAGTTTAACGTTTGATCTTTTTCTTTTTTTTTTTTCAGCCTCTTGACTTCATTGATTGGCGATTAGCTTATTAGCGAGTGGACGATAGCACCTGATCCAAGAGCAGCAGAGGAGTTTCACGCTCAGACGGGTCACACGACACGCACTCGCGTGGACGCGCACGTGCACGCGCGCAGCCTCTCTCTCACACCCTCTCACACGCACACACACACACGGAGCAACTCATCAGCACTAATTAAGCAGCAGATTAGCAGAGGCTGCAGAAGGATGAGCAGCTCCACAGCAGAGATGACAGGAGGCTGATAGGTGGAGGGATGGATGGATGGATGGATGGAGGGATGGAGGGATGGCTTCTATTTGTTTGTTTTACCTGAAGTTGAGGAGTGCCAGAGATCCTGAGCA
Source organism: Hypsolebias antenori (assembly GCA_031762315.1). NCBI lineage: Eukaryota > Metazoa > Chordata > Actinopteri > Cyprinodontiformes > Rivulidae > Hypsolebias > Hypsolebias antenori. The sequence continues at coordinate 8,406,680 of JARVGS010000814.1, read as the reverse complement.
GACAGAGGACTCTCCGCCAGCGAGGGAGTCTTGCAGCGACGCCCGAAACTCGACTGTCACCGTGTGAAGAGGCAACACTATTTGTGTCATCACTTCAGCCGTGTTTATGTGTGTGGGGGGAGATAGCATCATAAACAAGCCTCCCCCCCACACCGATCCAGCAACACCACCTCCTTGCCACCTGCCACCCCAGCCCCCGCCCCGGTCTCCCCACGTGCTCCCTCTTTTCCCTCCACCTCCTCTCGCCACCTCACTGTGCCATTCATGCATACTTTAATCACCCTTGCCCTATTAAAAAAAATAGAACAGCAGACTTCTTTCACAATTATTCTATCATTTCCAGTTGTCACCGGGGCAATTACCAGCTGGGGGGGGGGGGGGGGGGTGGATAGGTCAGTTGTGCAGGCCTGAAAGAGGAGACGAGTTGGGAGCGGAGGAACAAGGTGGAAGAGTTATTTTTTTTAAACTCCACAATAAAAAAACATTATTGCTAAATCTGTGCATTCGGGTGCAAATGTGCAGGAGTGTGTGTTCAGGTGGTGTCTGTGTGTGGGTGGGTCCTGTGCGAGCGAGTGTGTGTGTGTGCGCGAGTATCCTCACACGAGGACCACCGGGACTCGTCGCAGGACGCTCGCCGGCTTCTCCGCTCGCGCTCACCGCCGAGCCCTCGCTGCTCTGAACCGCACATCTGCATCACGTACTGACCAAAACGTGGCTCTTTTGTTGTCCTCTCTCCAGCACACACACACACATACACACACGCACACACACAGATACAACCTGCCGGACTGGGTTTCTACTTTCCACTGTGTAGTCGCTGTGAGAGGAGAGGGAGCCGGAGAGAGAAGCGGGGCTGGAGGACGCCGCTTTCACTGAAAAGGTACGTGTCTGCCTTTATGCTCGTGCAGTTCACTTGCTTTTCTTTGTGCGCCGGTCAAAGTGTGTGTGTCTGAACGGGATTACTGTGCTCCACCAGCCAAAGAGTACGGTACTTTAAAACAATCAGCAATGCCCCGTCTGTGCATTTCCAACTTAGCCGCCGTCACAAAGCCCCACAATCACACACCTCCAAAAGCAAAACTTCAAAAAAAAGCACCTACCTTTTAAACAGTGAGAGAGAAATCCGCTCTGCTCCGAAAGAAGCATCGGAAGAAGTTATTCTCAGCCTGACGGCATTATTGTGTGTCAAGAAGCACGAACGGGGGGAGCCACGCGTAGAAAATGGGATGAAAAGTGGAAAGAATTTTCTTTTTTTTAAATAAAAAAAAGAGAGAGAGGAACTAGCTGGCGCTTTCTGTCAAAGACATCACCGGAGAAGTATTCGGAGCGGTATTTACAGTAAGTGCGAGCGGGGAGAGCACCTCTGCCTGGTCACGTCTGAAAGACAGTTGCAGCGCTGCCTAATTAAAACAAGTCAGGCAGCCCCGCTGGATTGTTTTGACGCCGGAGGACCAATAGTACACAAAAACCAGTGGCTTGATCGGTGGGGAGGGGGCGGAGGGTGGCGAGAGTTGGCAAAGGAATAGTGCGAAGGGAGGGTGGGTGATTCTGGAGGAATCTGAAAGGGGAGGGAAGACTACAAAAGGTTGAAAACTACACGGGGAGACCACCACATGCAGTCCCCCCCCCACTTAAACAAAACGCCGAAGTGACGCTCGAGGCTTCTTTGTCACAAGCGTAGCTCCGCGGTCTATATTTAAAATGCTGTGGACAGCATGATGAGCGAGCTCAGGGGGGAGAAAAACTTTAACACAGATACTTATTTAATGTTTTGTTGACTTCAAAATACAGTAGTCGTGATGCGTTAGTCACTTTTTTCCCGTAAAGGCTAATGATATTTACCAATCCTTTTGTCGATTTATATTATCCCCCTCCTCTTTTCCTCTCCGTCTCTCCCCCTCTCCCCCTTGCATGCCACAGATGTTTTTCTTAGACGCTCCAACAGACAGGAATCTACTGGCAACAAGAAAGCGCTGGTCTTCCCCAGGAGAGACGAGCACAAAGCCCCCAGTCTGCACGCAGCAGATGTGGAGAGCTGGTCCATCTGCCGCCAGCCTGCCGAGCCACTTGGAGATTTAACACGAGCGGGGATGTTTATTTCTTTATTTGCCTGAAAAGGTTGGTCATAAACGCAGAATAAACATTTAGATTCACCTGAGAATGACATCTGATTTGTTTTACGCAAGAACACGTGACTTTCTTTGGGGTTTTCTTGTAGAAAAAGGCATTAGCGACATATTTATTTAGGGAAAACCAGCCCCTAACGAGGGGTAAAGACCACTTGAACTCCCAGCTTTGAGCGGTGCGCTGGTCTGAACGGCGCATTATCTCCGAAGCATATTTCAGCCGTATGATATTATTAAGAGGCGCAACGCAGACCAAAAAGACGCGGCGTCTTCATTAATGTCAACTTGCTCCGAGGAGGCGCAGGGATAAACACTAAACAATCGTGGCAGAGAGTCGGAGCGAGTAATTTCTCCCATTTCTCTTTCAGCACTAACGACTTCACTGTAGAAAGCTCCTTTAATAAACTCAGAACGCCTCACTGGAAAAGACAAACAAGAGGCCCCGGCTTTAGAAATTTACTTCCCTATAGGGATGTGGGGGGATACTGTGGCCCATTTCTTCACATTGTGACAACACTGTTCTCCCTGTTGGCGTTTATTCCCTATACGTCCCCTTCTTTCGGCGATTTCTTCTGCCAAGGTCAACGGATGCAAGTGGGCCCACCAGCGTCTTGATGAGGCGGCAGCAGGAAGTGGGGGAGAAAGACAGGCAGACGTGCGGTGGTACAGTGAGGAGGGGGGGGCGGCGGCGGTAGCAGCTGGTTGCCAACGTTGGCGGGGGATGCAGCGCCATGACAACGACAGCAGCCAACGCCGCTTCCCACTGCAACGTTTACATGCGCACCAACGACAACCACCGCAGTTATTGCCGTTGACTGTTAATTTACAGCTACGGTGACGTGTGCAGACTTGGCTTGGATCAAAAAAGCCACGTATTCCTGCAAAGAAATGCTAAAGTTTTTGACTGATGTGCAAACAGAATCATTTCCATTTATTAACTAAGTGATGTCCCTTCCATTTTACAACAATAAAAAAACATTTCCAAAGAGCAAAGCATCCCACATAACGCACACACGCCACCACCATTCATTATTCAACCACTCAACTGTTCCACAAGCACAGTCCATAATCCACAAAGTCCGGACTACAAATAATAACAAGCCAAACAGGACATAATGGCAGAGAGGGGCACGTTTTTTTAAGTCCCGGGCAATGTTGATCACACAATATGTTGCTTACGGCCACAAAGCAGAGGCCATTACGGACCGGTGATTATATAAGTGGTTGGAAGGCAGCACCATTTTAATATACCGTACTTAAGCACCAGGGTATCCATGGCAACTTGCACTTTCACCGTGCATTCAGAAATCCCTAATGAAATGCCTATTAAGGGGATGATAATGACAGTGTCCAAATATATTTGCATATGTGTTTCAGCAGAGGTGGTGGGGGGGGGGGGGGGGG
>JARVGS010000814.1:8381043-8393811 GCA_031762315.1 Hypsolebias antenori | reverse complement strand
CACCTTTGATATAATTTTGAGCAAACAATTTTTTTAAGCATTAATCTTGTTAAATTATTGTTAAAGTCCTCCCGTGCACGCCTCCATTTGGTAGCCAATTGATTTTTGGCACAACACTAGCCCACATTTACTGGTTGTCAATGGTGACGCGTAACAAACGTGATGCATCAGAGGTGACACATAATAGATGTGACTTATAGGGCAAAGCAATGTATTTATGTTTTTTCCACTTTATTGGACATATTTGGACTGATGCCACTTATATGGCGGTGCAACGTTTACAGTGGCAAGTACGGTACTCTTGACAGTTATCCAAATCTTTCAATTTTCTTCCAAGTTTGGCAGCAGATTTATTCCTATATTTGCATCTAAACATCTTATTCGAGACTCTAAACTGGTCTGATTCCATCATATTTGTCTTTCTACACAGACCAGATCAAAATCAACCCAACGCTAGCATCGTAACAATGTTATGGTTGGATCAATGTTTGTGTGCATTTCTCCTGTCTAATTTCAGTTTGTCGCTCCTGTTCCAGAAGTGCAATGAAATGGAAATATACAATTTTCTGAACAAAAACCAAAACCAAGAAGCATGTAAACTGTCAATCATTTATTCTGCCCTTCGTACCGATTTCAAAAATTCCAGCTTCAAGATGTATTTTTGATTTGCCTAGAAACTTGGCCTCAAATTCATCCTGGGTTTTGAATGCAATAAATGTCAAATAGTGGAAAGATAATCAATTTTGTAACAGACATGAAAATCTATTCAGATTTGTCCAACCGATGATAAAACCTGATCCACAGCTCCCTCTATGAGAAACTTAACAGGCTGCTCTTATAAAGTAAACATATCTGATCAATATTGCTGGAACTGGCCTGGTGTTTTTATATAATTTTCAATTATTGCATACAAGTAATGGCCACCCCAATGTAGATCAATCGTGAGACTCAAGCTTCTTGGTTTTTGATGGGTTCAGCTGAAAACTTTGTTTGGGCTGAGTGTGGACCCGCATTTCACAATCAATATTTTTAGAAAACTACTGAAGTAAACTCTTTCAAACTGCACCATATTTCAGGATAACCCATTTTGTTTGATTACAGTTTGCAGTGAGCACCATTAAACCTGCTGCTGCCTGTTTGAAAAGACAAATGGCAAGGACGGCTGTTCCTGACAGCTTAAAAGTACCTATCAGCTGCCTTTGAGATATCTCCCTGCACATCCATCCCCAAAACCTCCCCAAACAAACACAAAGCTCCACTTCAAATACATAGCAAGCCTATTAGGTAATCCCCTCCTTTGTTCATTCTCTCTGAGGCTTGGTGACTAACCTCAATTTCTCCCAGTTTCACCTTCTTCCTTCAAGCTGACACAAGTACAGGAGCGCCCCAAAATGAAGGGTTAAAGAAATACAAATATCCAATCGTAGTTGGGAGAAGTTGTAATTGTTGTGGTAAAGCAGTTTAAAAAGTGAAAGAGAGGAGGAGGCCCACAGCACAAAAACTCTTTTGTTTTGGAAGGGACAAACCTGAGGTTTCCATTAGGATATTCAATTTCCTGCAAGGTACCAAACAGAGTTACAGTAGTCCAGTGACTGGGATTTGCTACGTGTGTCTGTAACTGCCTTTTGGTTTATCACTGTTTGGTTTGCATATTTTTCTGACCAAAGTTGGGAAATTAAACAATTTACAAAGAAATACTTCCTAGGTCAGTTTTGGCACTTGGAAAAAAAAATACTTAAAAGGCTTAATTTCATTAGTAATTTTTATCAAACAAACTGTATAAAATCTAGTAAAGGTATGCCACTGTTTGAGGGAATGAAATCCATCTACCCTTTTATCCATTATCTTTACCTGCTTCTTCCTTTTTGGATTAAGTGGGTCACTGGTGCCCATCCAGCAGTCCCTGTGCGAGAGACGGGGGGACACCCTGGACAGGTCTCCAGTCCAACACAGGGACACAGAGACAAATGAGACAAACAATCATTACCTCGCTCTCTCACCTAGAGACAATTTAGAGTTACCAATCAGCCTAACGTGCATGCTTTTGGTCTGTGGGAGGAAACTGGAGTACCCAGAAAAAAACCCATGCATGCACGGAGAGAACACGCAAACTCTACTCAATATGGCTCCTAGGCGGGATTAGATCCAACAACCTTCTCACTAGCTATGTTTACATGGACATAAGTATGCGTCAAATAAACGTCCCGTTCGGATTATTCTTTGTTTATTCAGCTCAATCCAAAAGAATTTGTAATCAGAATGAGATGGGTGGTTTACGCCGATTCATAATCCGAAAGTTGTGGACGTAAAACACTTAATCTGATCTTTTTTTCCCCCCAATCGTGAAATCTGACCTGACTGCGCATGTGCGACCTATGTCGTTTCCGCCAGGCTAATGCTAATAATGTTAGCATGTCGGGGAAGTAAAACTGGTCGGTGAGCGACAACATTTCTACTAGAAACTTTGAAAGAGCTCAAAATAATCTGTATTACCTGTAGCTCAGTCAGGGAGTGCAGTAACGTCTCCATCGTCATTAAAACATGTCGCAGGTCCATTTTGGGCGCTCAGGTTTGTTTATGCTCATCACAGAGGCAGAACTTCTTCTTCTGTGTTTTTTCAAGGAAAGTTTACCAATCTGCGCATGTCAGTACTTCTATTCAGAATAAAAGCCCGCTGCATGTAAACGCGCTTCATGATCGAATTGTGCTGATGTAAACGATACATTATATTATGCTTATTTAATGCAAATGCATTTTAATCCGATCAAATAATTTTGTGCATGTAAACATAGCTATTGAGAGGCAAAAGCTCTACCAATTGAGCCGCCCATCACGTTTTAAATTTGGTTGCCTTTAAAAGTTGTGGATGTGTGTACGATGATTACTTTACAAGTTACATGAAAATCAATGCAGTGATTTCTGAACTATTTTGCTAAAAGAGTCAACAAGCACAGACGGGGGCAAAAACAACAGTATAAATAAATATTCCTAATGAATCGAGGTGTTAAGGCGTGTTGTATTAAATCTGTAGGTGTGTAAACATCTCACTTTGAAACTTATCTTTGCTATTTACAATTACTGAGAAGAATGAAACACAAATGTCTCATTAGCAGGTGACTTTTGTTTTAAATTTATTTAAAAGCCTTCAGCAGTCCCTCTCCTCGACATGTCCACGCACTCTTTCATACGCTGAGCATAATTATAAATGCAAGACTTGCTATAGGGAGCTGAACTTTTCACACCTTTCAAAGCCACAAAATTGGATGGTTTTGTGGTTGTGCAGCTGCCGCTCCACGCTAATGCAAGGCGGTGTCATATGAAAAATATTCCTCCACCCCCCCAAAACCACAGGGCTGGTCATTAATGAAACACAGGCCGCGCAGTGAGGTCATGCAGAGTCTAGATTTCAGCAGCCACACTTAAAAACCGCTCAGAGAGAATAGAGAAACAAGAACACAAATCAGAATCCAGCTCCAAGGACGGGAAAAATAAATAAATAGAGAAAAGGCGCTGCCCCCTCCCTCCCCTTCTTACATTTTCCCCCCAGTGCTCTGCAAACAACCGTCAACTGCAGCTCACAATGAAAGCAGACTAAACAATCTGATCCCGGCCAAGGAAAATACTAAGCAACCCTGCACACAGGATGTCTCACCCTAATTGCTAACTATCAAATCTCACAATGAACTTTATCCATTTGGCAACATCTTTGCAGCAATCTCTGTTGTGTATCTTTAAAGTGTCAACTTGTGAGATAAAAACACAGTACAAATAAAGATTAGGAAAAGGAAGCAACAATTCTTAAAGCAAAAAAAAAAAAAAGTTTATCAAGCAAAACTTGCTTTGGTCTGGTAACAAGTAGGCCTGTCACGATAAACAAAAATGAAAATTATTGACCTCATTTTCATTTATCGGCTTTGTTTCTTCGTGTCTCTTTCTACTGAAGACACCGGATGACAAAAAGCTCAACTCTGGTGCTTTTCGTTGACTCCTCCCTTTCTCTTTAACCCTCCAAAATTCACGTTTTTGGATCGCTAAAAGCCGCTAAGCTGGGAAGCTAAGCTACGAGCTTAGCTAACAGGCGGACAACAAGTAAAAAACCTCTGTCTTGTTGAGGCTCCAAAATTCACGGTTGAAACCCGTGCCTTCATGTAAAAAGTTGTTTTTCTCTGCAAAAAGAAGCTGAGAACTTGTTTACTGATTTTTATAATAAAAGCATTACGTGAAAAATGCTACGCATGACCAAACCAAACCGACCATCCGGCATATTGAGGACTGAAGAGAGCCAGCTCATGTCACGTCAAGGGGCCTCCCTCCCATTTTTCTTTAAGAGACACACTGCTCGCTCCCTCACTATCCATCCTTCAGTTCAAACAGTTTTATACTGTCATCCGGAGGTCGAAAAAGGTACTACATGCAAAAATATAAAAAATGTCTTCTTTAATTTGACAATAACTACTGATTATTGTCAAATTTCAAACAATATTATTGTTTATCACAATAATTTCTGAGACAATTAATCACCTGGCAAAATTTGCTGTCGTGACAGGCCTAGTAACAAGTCAGATACACAGGTTAAACAGGTTCCCTAAGACAAGGCCTGTCATGATAACAAATTTTGCTGGGCGATTTCCGTAATTATCTGAGAAAATATTGCGGTAAACGATAATATTGTTTGAAATTTAACAATAATTAGTAATTGTCAAATTTATAAGAAATGTAGTACCTTTTTAGACCACCAGATAGCAGTATAAGACTGTTTGAACCGAAGGATGGATAGTTGAGCAGTGTGTCTAAGAAAAATGGGGGGGAGTGCCCTTGATGTGACGTGGGCTAACATGGTAACATGATGGACCCTCGGGGTGGTTTGAGCTCTTTAGCATAGAGTTTTGCACACAAAGCTTTTAATAGAAAATCAGTAAACAAGTTCTCAACTTCTTTTTGCAGAGAAAAAAATTTTTACATGAAGGCACAGGTTTCAACAGTGAATTTTGGAGCTTTGACAAGATGGAGGTTTTATTCCCACGGTCGGCCTGTTAGCTTAGCTTCTTCTTGCTTTTAACGATCCAAAAACATGATTTTCGATGGTTGAAATAGATTTTAAAGAAAAAAGATAAAGGGATGGGTCAGCGAAGAACACCAGAGTTGAGTCGTGTCTTCAGTAGAAAGGGAGAGAGACAAAGAAATGATGAAGACGATAAATGAAAATGAGGTTAATAATTTGCATTTTTCATGCGATTAATTGATTTATTGTTTATTGTGACAGGGCTACCTAAGACTAAGATATGCGCACAGGAAAATAAAAAGAAAGGTCCAAATATGCATTTACAATTGACACGCCATGTTCCGGAGGTGGGCATGGAATTGTAACTGGAACCTTGGGACCAGTACAAGAAATGGGGTTAGCAGAAGGGACGGGGCTCTAAACAGGAAACTAAAGGGAAAGTCTCCCCTCGCCACCATGTGGCATTGTATTTTCCAGCCAGACAAAGCCACACTCATAGAGACCCTATGACTTCAAAAAGCCAAAATAGCAGCACATTCATGAAACAGAACAGAACTACTGGGAATCCAAGAAAGAAAGAGGGGGAGCAGGAAAAAAGAAAACACACACACAAAGGTAGCAGACCTCGACAGCAGATGGTAAAATTAACATTTCAACAGTTCCTTCCTTTCATGTAGGTCTCAGCAGAACCTTTTTTCCTTCTTTCTTAAAAAAAAGAGTAAGAGGGGCTTGGGTTTTGGTTGGATATAGTGGTGCAGAAGGCATCTGGAAAAGGGGAAGAGGAATATTGGCTTATTGCTCCTGATGGTCCACCTCTATGAAAAATTAAATAGGTCTGTTTTGCAGCTTTCTCCTCTCTAGAGTACCCCAAGATGTGTTATGGAAACATCATCTTGGTCATTTATATGCCGGCGAACACATGGCGATGAAAGAAAGCACACATCTTAGCAGTTCTGCGTTAAGATTTAAAAAAAAAAAAAAAAAAAATCCATTCATTTGCTTATTTTGCAAGAAGTTGGCACCTATTTGAGAGTTAAGTCGCCCACAAAATGTTTGAGAGATTTTATTTTTGAAGTCTTGATCTACACTTCAAAAGACGCTTGCAGATATGTTATCATGAAGAGACGAGAGGACTAAAGCATCTCTAATAAAGACCCAAACAATGGACAGCCTCTCTCATTTCCAACCCTGGCCAATGGAGCGTCTCAATAGTGCCCATTAATTTGGACACAGTTCTGGCTAAATTACATGTGTTCCACCTCTGTGACATTTTAAATGCAATTAAAAGCTGGTTATGGAAGTGTGCACGGACTTCCCTGTGATGAAGGGAAATCATCGACGTGATTAACATGCAAACGAGCTCATGCTGGCAGACTAGATTGGGGTTTGAAAACCTCAATTACTTTTGTGTGATTATCTATTTACCAGTACACAGATTTCCATTTCTCATCTCCAGCCGAGCTCCTCATGCACGAGCCTCAATTACACATGGCACACCTTTATTTATGACGCTCAGCGTGCTGAAATACGAGCTCTGGTTATATTTTACGGTGACGTACTGTTTCTTCACAGACTGCTCAGTGGGCAGGAACCCCAGACCAAAACCTTCTAACATTAAACCATTTGTTTTTTGAGGACTTAATATGACAATACTCCATTTTAACCTCCTTTTTCTTAGCGCAAGGGATGACTAATGTAGAAACGGTGGCCATTTGTCCCACAAAAAGTAAATTCTTAGTTATATTGGGAAGAAACAGACAACTGTTCAACAGTGACGGGCCATTAGGACCAGTCAGGCCTTCTGTACTGGCCATAATGTTGATTGATCAGAAACTGACATGCATGTTAATAAAAAAAATATATATATTTTTTTATATTCTTTTAATCAATGACAGTAGTGTATAATTTTCTTGTAATTAAATGTTTTGGTTGTGCAGCTTTGAGATTTTTATCCTATTATAATTCACCCGCAGTGTGCAGGCCCCGGTAGATTAATATAAGTGGCAACAATTTAGAGTTGGCAACACTGTGACAATCTAACCGTCCCATGAAGACATCGGTATCTTTACATCTTTTGATTGGATGGTCAACGGGAGTGGTAGTCAGAGCTAACGAAGGACTTTAGTAGAGATTTGCACAAGCTAAACTGTATTATAGTGGAGCTGTAGCCATTTCTGTCACCAATAATGCAATACCTTTTTCAAGACAGACCTTTTAAGAAAAGATGAACATTGTGAGAAAAGAGTTGCAAACCCTGACGCTTGCAAGCCGTCCCACTACTGAAAAGGTTTTATGCTCCACTTTCAATTTGGCAACCATGAGCAGTACCCATGGCTCACAGCTTCTGAGAGGTACCATATTTTCGACCATACACGTCACACCGCCCTATAAGTCGCATCAGTCCAGATATGTTTAATAAAGTGGAAAAATCCATAAATATATTGCTTTGCCGTATATTTTGCATCTATTATGCGTCACTGCTGACGCGTCGCATTTGTTACGTGTCACCACTGATAACCTGGAAATGTGAGCCGAACCCGTAAATGTGAGCCTGTGTTGTGCCAAAAATCGATTTTGGCTGTCAAATGGCAGCCAAGAGAGCATGTAAGGGAGAACTTTAACAAGAATTTAACAAGATTAACATTTTAAAAACAATTATTTGTTTGCTCGAAATTGTAGTAAAGATGTGTCTCAGTCGAACTTTTGCTTTATAAATGCACTTTGACGGTCAAATCAGCTGCATTTCAAAAGTATTCACTGCCTCGATGCTCTGGGAGCACGCTCTGAGGGAGGAAATCAGGAAGAAGGAACACTGCGCATTTCTATGAAATTTAACAAGAAAAGCACCTAAAACAATTATTTGTTTGTTCGGCATTATAGTAAAAATGTGTCTCTGTTGAACTTTTACTTAATAAATGCACTTTAATGGTCAAATCAGCTGCATTTCACCGGTGCGGCACAGCAAAATGAAGCTGAATTGATGTTTTGCTCCATGCGAGGTGGGCAATGGTGGCAGGCTATGGCAAGCCAATTGTGTCAATAATAGCCACTTTTACCCATTACATGATACAACAGCAGGCCATACTGCTCGAGTGCCATCTAGCAGCTGAAAATATTAGTGTTCAATGTTTGCAATCAGAATGAATGAAAACGGTCATATCTCAGCCAAAAATTGTTTAATAAATATGGGGGGAAAATTTCATAAATATGTCACATCTGCATGTAAGTCGCAGGGCATGCAAATTATGTAAGGAAAAAAGAAGAAAAAAATGCTACTTATAGGCTGAAAAATACGGTACTGCAGTTTCTGTTGCTGGGAATGCCTGTTATTTGCATTTGATGGTGATTGGAGTTACAGAGGCTACTTTCAATGTTCAATTCTGATTTTTAGCTCAGAAACTTTGTTTTTTATTATTTTTTGCATGGTTCTTCATGTTATAATTGAACACAGACCTCCATCAGACTCCAGCGTGAACCGTTTGCAATTCTGAGGCAACCCGAATGCGCAGAAGAATATGTGACGTCACACGCAGCGCACTTTAAGGAAGTAAATATGGATGCTACACATGTTAGCATGTGTGTGCATCGATTCTGAAGTTGTTGTGCAATCAGAACTGACTAAATTATGATCAGACATGCACATTTGGTCTAGTGTTTACATTTAATCCGGCCTCTTGACAGCTCCTCTGGCGAAACGTTGTATTTTTGGAAAAGAAGCAACAAACTTAAGTACCAATCCCATCACGTTGGTGTCGATACGGTCCAACGGCAACGTTAGTATCTCAGTCATCTTGAACATGGGAAATCGAAAAGAAGACAAAGCAACTGGACTTCTGTTCTGTAGCTGAAGATGTGAGACTTCCAAGATTTAAACTGTATGAGGTGGGTATCATTATTATTAATACATGGACTGATCTGCTTACAAGGTCAGATGAAATGCGACATGCCCGTTCAGACTGAGATTGCTTTGAAAACTTCAGATATGTATCTAATTTAACAGCACACATGAAAAAAACCTAACTTTTTGCATTAGTCTCCATGAAGATAGAAAAATCTTAGTTGGGACTGAAATGCACCGTTGTTGCAGTGTACGACAAGGTAATAGAACTCTTAATGAGTTAAGAAAACAGATAATTTTGTCAAATAACTAGAAGTTTTGGTGAGTAAAATTCATTTTATTCCATTTTATTTTAATATGGTCAATCCTGGCTAACCAGGCCAGTTTTTGTATTAAATGTTTAAGTTTCTAGCTAAAAATGTTTTAGCACTCAAAACTTGTGAACTTCAGGTTGACTATATTTTTGCCATTCATTATGTCATTGTGTTGAGGCTTCTGCTACAAATGACAAATGTGGTGCAGCTGAGGGAGACGTAAAAGGAGACTTATTGATTGAAATGTTTTTAATTCAGTTTCTTGCTTTAGTAGGCTAACAGACTAATTAAAGGCTTGTGATTGCTGTATGAAATACATCTGTGATGCAATGCCCTCCTACACTGTTCCTTTGTAATAATTATGGTTTCTATAACCTTTGCATAATTATGGTATTAAAAGGTGAATTTATTCAGGTAGGACCTACAGAAGGCTTAGCTGTGAAATGTCCTGTATGCCACTGCTGTTCAAAAGCAAAAAAAAAGGGTTTATATTAAAATAAACTAAAGAAATGCATTGTTTTCATTTTTTAAAGTTCATTCTTAAAAAGTACAATTCAAACACTTGTAAAAATGGAAAAGTTAATAAAATCTTTGCTTTTTCCAATTTTTTTTTTTTTTTACATTTCTAAATGAAGTATCAAGCAAAACAAAGAAAATGAAAAAAGTTAATGAACATCTGTTTCTGTCCATGTTGCATTTGAGCTTTTTTTTTTTTTTTTAAATAATAGGAGGAGAAATGAAAGCACACACACATATCTGTGGCACTGCCGGGCTTTTCACACAGTGCCCGGCATACATAAAACATGCCCTGTTGCTTCAGTGGGAGCAAAAAGGAAAACAGTGCCATCAAGTGAAATATTTGAGGATTCCTCAAACGCCTTCGCTGATCAATCCATCATAACAACAAAACCGAAGGCAACAGATGGCCATTTCAATTTGTACACGTCAACTAAAAGCACGTACTTCTTCAAAACATCGATTCTTTACAAGGAGTTGCCGCGCCACTGTTGATCTTAGTTAAACTGCTTTTGTGAATGTGAAACAATTTCTACTTTTGCATCCTTTTCAGGTTAAATAAGCTTCAAATATCTACTATGAGGGGATTTTCACACCACCTACTCGTGGAGCGAGGTGATACCATGGAATAAATATGGTGATTTTATGTTCACAAAGACATTTAAGATGTTTCAAAGAGAGGACAGAGGGATGTGGAGGAGGATGACTCACCGTGGCAACCCCTGAAGAGGGAAACGCCAAAAGAAGAAGGAACAAAGGGAAATCATCATTACAATCTGAATCAGGAGTAAGCTACAGTATGGGTTTAGGGTTGCTACAGTGGGAAAGAAAGCAAGCGCAGCAGTGAATGAGTGAAAGTGACAGTGAAGGCTAGAGTCCAAAATGGGAGAGAACACAAGAGAACGAGGGAGAGGGGGGCGCTTCGATAATAGTCGATAATGGACAATTAACTCGAGCTAGTAGTGCTCGCTACAGTTAATAGCAGCTTCTGGTGCACCAAGTCCCCGATCACCACTCAGCCTTATTCACACTGGGAATACAGGTGATATGAAGCTGCAGGCTGCTTGGTCTCACAGGTGCACGTGCTGCATTGGCAATCTCCACGACGCCTTCAAACAAAAGCTTGATACCAACAAAGTGTCCCAAAGTGCGAACGCAAGCACTCCGCAGATGGAAAGTCTGCGGTGCCTTAACCTTGTTCATTGTTTCGTGTCCTTTTCACTACCAAAATAAACCCAGAAGCTGTAAATCCCCCCCCTTTAAAAAGCCACATACTGCCACGGCTGCGTGCAGACACAGAAATTAGCATAATTAAAGCGGTATAGCAGCTAATTGCAAAAAAAACACATGTGGGGATGTCACTGCCGTGCATCACAGAGACAATGCATGCACTCGTATGACGGGCCTCAGAAGTGATTTAACTGCCCACACAAACCCCCCCAGTCCCTTCAAGCTCCATCTAAATCTATTGATCTGTGAAACACGGGGACCCAGGGGAGGCAATTCACTTAATATCATACATCTAATGATGAGATGAATAACGATTAAACCATTTGGTAATTAAACGTCTTACAAACCACTTAACTGACTGCGCTGGAGGTCGGAGCAACTGCTTATTCGTTTCTCGCGCCGCGCAAAAAAAATTAGGGAGGTGGATCGGTGGTGACGGTAGAAGATGGAGGCTGATGCGATGGTGAGAACACACTAATGACTGCTAGCAGCAACTAATGTCGAAACTTGAGGAAAACGGTAAAACTGGGGTAAAGGAAATGTAGCAAGAGTGGAATTTAACGTCTTGCATTGAGAAATGAGAGCTATCCAAATAGTTAATGGCAAAGGTTTTGCACAGTCTGTTACACTAGCGCACCAAATTTGACCTCAGTGTCTAAAAACTGTTTATTCTGTTTCATTAGCCATCTGGACAGATTCTTCTAGAATGAAACATTTCATCTTTAATCCAAAAGACTTCTTAAGTCTGAAGCCCTGCAAACACAGGACAGATCCAAAAAGCTAAATCTGTTCAGGTGCATCCAACTGTTTTTTTTTCTGAAAACGTCATTAAAATCCATCCGGTGGTTCATGAGATATTTCGCTAACAGACAAACCGGGTTGACTCCAAAAGCTAATGGCAAAGTTTAAAGATAGGATCTCACACAGTCCGTGTCAGTGGTTGATAATAAACGCTTGGCTTTCCGTTGCTTTGTGTTTTTATTGATTTATAAGTGTTTTTAACTAGCTTGTGCACTACTTTTACTGTACTTAGTAGTACTTAGTAGTACTTAGTAAGTACTTAGTAAGTACTCCTTACTAAGTAGAAGGCTACTTATGCCCCTTTTGCACTACTCCTACTCAGCTCTGCTCAGATCAGCCTGGATTTGCACCGCACTTCAGGACGGGTTCTGGAGGCCTGTGCAGGATCTAAAATCCTGCTAATGAACTTTAAATGAACTTTAGTTCACCGAGCGAGAGTTCTGCGATGAGTTAAACTCAAAGCAGTCTGCTCCGCCGATAAATAATGTTAAATTATTATTTTTAAATATGAATGTTTCTGTTAACTTATTGAATTTCACTTACTGAATATGAATATTTCTGTCCAGTGCCCTGAGATGACTTCTGTTGTGACTTGGGGCTAAATAAATAAACTGAATTAAATCTCATGAACCAGATTCTACAAAAACGTTTGCACTTAAAACTATATTATATTTAAAATTCAATATTTTTATTCATCATTTGATGTATTTGCCCTCATTGTGCCTATTTTTCCTGTTCATTTTTTGTAGATACGTGGTTTTGTTTCTTGTATACAGATTTTATTTTAGTGATTTAAAATGTAATTCTTGTTTTGTGATTTGTACATCTGTGGGTTAGAAGGCTGTAGCTCTTCTTTAAACATGTTTGAGGGAACTATTCCTGAGATCCAATAATTTTGTCTTTTTATGATTTTTCAGCTGAGTTAACTTTAATTAATAGATGATTCAATAAAGTCAAAGTGAAAACAGGATTTCATGACAAGGCCGGCACAGTTTTTTTTTTTTTTCCTTAACTGATTAAAAAAACAAAACAAAAAAAAATAAATAAAAAATTTTTTTTTTTTTTTT
>JARVGS010000814.1:8347099-8357419 GCA_031762315.1 Hypsolebias antenori | reverse complement strand
TTGAGGGCGTGCTGCGACCCCCCCGTGTGTGACGTCAGGGCCACCTGTAAATAAAACTACAGTACCAAAAAAAAAAAAAAAAAAAAAGTTTGTTGTCACGTTCAAGAACTCCTCGCGGGACTGTAACCTTCCGCGCAGACGCGGCTCTAGAAATGTTTTGTGCACCTGTGGACGGCGCGCACTACAAAATAAAAGCCCTCAAACAAATATGCTTCACCGCCACGAGCTATGTGTTCTATTTATTATAAACACTATTATTAAATATGTTGATTTACTGTTCTGGAAAAGTTTTCATTTTATTTTATGACATTTATCATAATGATACTACATAATTTGCTCTATTTATCCAGCTACTAGATTGAACAGCTGTTTAAATTAATTGCTGTATTTTCTGTCTTTGTATACGTTAAGGGTAAAAAAAAAAAAATAGATGGAAAGAAAAATAAATAGTTGTTTTGTTATTGTGTGGAAAAAGTGCAGATTGTCTCATTCTTAACTGTTAAAAAACGTTTGGTGAAATGTAATTTATATCTAATTTCTGCTTGAGTTATTATTATTATTAAATACTGTACAAACAACACTCGCCATTATGTGTTGAAACCACCAATATGAAATTTTAACAAATGTAAACGTAATTATCTTTTAATATAAATGTTGATGCATTTCAATTTCTACCTTTTGCGTAAAAAAAACTGTAAACATATTCTAACAGATAAATCTTTATTCGGAATGTTTAAAATGTGTTTCATTGTCTAAGAAAAAAAGAAAAGAAAAAAAATCCCTTGATGTGGTTCTAAAATTATTTAGTTTTTCCTTAATAAAATTTTTTTAAATGAACACAATGATTTTTTTTTTCTTGTGTTGTAAAACCTCACGTATTTTCAGTTTTATTTATAAAAAAATTAAACACACTTGAAGAAAAGGCATGTAAAATAAATAACGAAGGTAAATTGACTTGTGGTGGTGATATGCTGCCATCTAGTGGTTATAATTTTAATAACGTTTTCCCAGTAGGTAAATAAAACACACTTGAAACATTTTCTATTTCCTTTACTGTATTTTCTGCTCTGTGTGGAATTATTTTATTTCGTTCAAATTTATTAGTTGGAACCATAAAGTCATAAAATCTAATTTATTTTAACCTTGATGTTAACATTAGCTTTACTTTGATGTACTCCCATCTACTGATGGGACAAATTTCAGGATTCGCATACTTTCATCAACAAAATTATTACATTTATTGTAATTTTAACCAATAAATTTAGCAACTAATGTGTAATACCTTGGTTATAGTGTGACTTGATGACCAAACGGTGAATAAAACTCAGAGGACAAGATGGCTACATGTAACTTATTGTCAAACAACCTCTACTATCTATTTACAAATTAAAAGCCTTGCAGTTGCTGAAAGGATTGCATATCCAATTTCTTTCATGCAAGATTTTTAGATTAAACTAACAAACGGACTGAGTTGTAGCCATTTTTGTGTGTTTAAGCTCAGTCAGCTGTGTCAGCCACCCTGAACCAGGTTGTCTCCAAAAGTTAAACAGTTGTAGAAGTACATCCAGTGATTAGATTCTGCAATTTTCATTAAAATACATCAAGCCGTTTGTAAGATACTTTGCTAACAGACGCACACGTCCGAGAGAAACAGGAAGTCCACTCTGCTAAGATGAATGTGATGATGTTAAAGCACTCTCTCGTGGCAGTTTTACCAGAAGTTTCTCCTAAACACAGCAACTCAAACTAATAATACTTTGACATATTGGTGACTGACAGTCTCTCATTCCATGAGCTCCATGTCCGGGGGTCAGAGGTCACGTTCAGCTCCCCAGCAGAGGGGTGGATGATCCTCTCCTTTGTAAGTGAACACTTGAGCTCAGCCTGAAAGTGCATGAACTGAGTTAGACTCAGGTTTGAATGTTGGCTTTTTAATGACACTGCCATGACGGATCACACATAAAAGAAATGATGTCTGGTCACGTTCATATGATGTTACTAATTCAGTTTGATCAGAATTGGGAGAAAATTGCAACATTAATCAAACTAGAGAAATTGCATTTCCTGCGAAAATGCACTGTGAATGATTGTTGCTGAAGAACTTGCAGAATAACAGCTGGAATTAGCTAAAAACAGCTTAAATTAGCTGAAATGAAGAAACAAGACGTAGTTAGCAGAAGAAAGCAGAACGAACACAGTTATGCTGGATTAGGTTTAAATTAACAGAAATTAGCACAAAAATTAGGGGATTAGTTTAAAAAAGCAGAAATTAGCAAAAATAGCTGAAAAGGTATAAAAAACTTAAACTATCAGAAAGAAGTGGAAACAGCTGAAATGAGCTAAAAATGTGGAATTAGCTGAAAAAGCTAACATTAGCAAAAAAACAGCTAAATAGTAGCTGAAATAGCAGAAAAAAGCTGAACTGATAAGTTGAAATTACCACAAATAAGTTAATTTGGTTAAAAGTTGCAAAAATTACCATGAAAATTTTGTATTTATCTGAAAACAGCTGAAATTAACTAAAATGCTAGCTGAAAAGTTAGAACCTGCTTAAATTAGCAGAAGAAAGCAGAAAGAACATGTCTGCCCATTTATGCTGAAAGAATCAGAAATGAGCACAAAAAGTAGAAAGTATCTGAAAAAAGCTGAAACTAGCAACAAAACAAAACAAAACAAAAAACAGCTGAAAAGAAGCAATCAGAAAGAAGCTTAAATTACAAGAAGTGGAGAGAGCACATTTTTTGCTGAATTAGGCTGAAAAACATTGAAATCAGTGCAAAAAAATGTGGAATTAGCTGAAAAAGCTCAAACTAGCATTAAACCGCTAACTAGTAACTGAAATAGCAGGAAAAAACTTAAATGAACATAAGCTGAAATTACCATAAAGAAGTTAATTAGGTTGAAAATGGCAAAAATTACCATGAAAAACTTGAATTTATCTGAAAACAGCTGAAATTAGCTGAAAATACTAACATGCTAGCTGAAAAGTTAGAATCAACTTAAATTAGCAGAAGAAAGCAGAAGGAACATGTTTGCCTAATTATGCTGAAAGAAGCAGAAATGAGCACAAAAAACTAGAAATCATCTGAAAAACAGTCAAAATTATAAAATAAAATAAAAAAAAATAAAACCAGCTGAAAAGTTGCTAAAAATCAGGGGGAAAAAGCTTAAATTAAAAGAAGGAAGTGGAGAGATCACTTTTCTTTTTTGCTGAATTAGGCTGAAAAAAGTTTAAATATGTGCAAAAAAATTGTAGCTGAAATAGTAGAAAAGGATGAAATGCAGAAATGAGCTGAAATGAGCATAACAAGCTGAAATTAGCAGAAAGATGTTAGAAGAAGCACAAAGATGTTGTAGTTTGAAGAAAGAACGAGAAAGAAACACAAAACAGCTGAAAGTAGCTGAAAAAAAGTTAAAACTTGCACAAGGAAGCTGAAAGAAGCTGAAGCAGAACAAAATGTGAAAGCAGCAGTAAAAGGTTATAAACACATCTAAAGATTTGAAGGATGTAAAATGAGCTCAATTCATTTTCTATGAGGGAAAAAAATGACAGAAAAGGCTGAATATTTCAAAAAGCTAAAGTTGCACCAATACCAACAGTCACAGCACCCTTCACCTGAACCAGCTGAACATTTTGATGTATGACTTGTTGAAATAGCACAAAAACTGTGGAACAAGGAAAATGCTGAAAAACGTACAGAAGAAACATGGATCCCAACAGTGTGACTGCTTCAGAATCATCCTCACAGTAACTTATAAAATGTGATAAGTTGTACACGTTGGAATCACTTAAAGCTGTTGCGTTCATTTTAGCCGACATACTTTTGGGGACTAACTGAAAGGGTAAACAGTCACCCACGCCTAGCTGTGTCCTATTATTAGGCCTGGCTCGGCCTCGTGGTGTTCGGCTGTAACCCAACTCCGTCTGTCAAGTCACGTCCTCTTCCTGCTCCGACCCCCCCGCCTGATACGGTGTCTTTGTAACCGGGGTTGGGGCACTCCGCTGTGTGCCAGACAGACGGACAGCAGGACGGGCTCACAGCTGCCTCTCAGGCCACCACACCATGGAGGCTCTCCACGTGCACCTCTTTGACGCTTCGGGGGCGACGAGCGGGACTCGGGGAAGCAGGTCGGCGCGAGGCGACGCGGGAATGGAGGCCTCCTCTCCCACGGGCTCCACCACCGAGGAGGAAACGGACGAGGACTCGGAACCAGAGCCCCCGCCGATCATCCGCAGGAAGGTGTCGTTCGCCGACGCCTTTGGCCTCAACCTGGTTTCCGTCAAGGAGTTCGACAACGTCGAGGTGACCGAGTCCGAGGTCAGCTGGTCGAAGCGGCGGGAGGTGACCCGTTTGGCGGACGAGTTTCATCTGTCTTGTCTGTTCGCGGTGCCGTCGACCCCGGAGGAGCTGGACCGGAAGCTGCACGCGCAGATGATCGAGCTGGAGAGCATAGAGCTCCTCCCGGGAACCTCCACCCTCCGCGGCATCGTCCGGGTGCTCAACCTCTGCTACTGCAAGAGCGTCTACGCCCGGATGAGCCTGGATCGCTGGAGGAGCTACTTCGACCTGCTGGCAGAGTACATCCCCGGGTCCAGCGACAGGAAGACCGACAAGTTTGCCTTCATGTACACTCTGGTTCCTCCCTTTGAGACCGGCGGCGCCCGAATAGAGTTTTGCCTTCGCTACGAGACGCCGCAGGGCGCGTTCTGGGCCAACAACGGCGACATGAACTACGTGCTGTTCTGCCACCAAAAGGGCCAAACGAGCGTGGCCCAAACGGACGAGGAGAGCATCGGCTACAGGAGCAAGAGGAGCTGCCTCAAAGCTAACAGGTAATGAAATGGGACGCAGGATTGGGTTTTTCGCTCGACACGTTTATTAAGGATCTTTTGGTTCGCCCGTCCCGAAAACACTGTCACCAGCTCCATCTCCGCTGGGCTCTTCGTCTTATTAGATGAAGGTGAAAGCAATAAAGCCTGCTGCTCGACCCATTGTGTGTTTACACTGCATTATGTAACAAGTCTGGGAGAGAAGTTCTACTCTCGGGACACACGATCCCCTTTTATGGTCAGGTTTCTCCACTGGTTTCCATGATGCATCCCTGCAGCTGGAGGAGAGATCAGTGTTGTTGCTGTTAGGCCACATTTTAATCAAATGAATCATACTGGGAAGCTACAGTACAAAAGCATGATGTGTCCAACTCAAGGGCCAAATACGGCCCTTGTAACCACCTCATCTGGCCCTTAAGGTGGCATTTTAAAGGTAAAATGTAGTTATTACTTTTACATTTTACTTTAAAACTGAGCCTACTTTCATTGAGACTTCTCATGACAGTCGGACAACTTTGAAGCCAAGAAAAACTAGCTTGGATTTTTCCATCGTCTTTGATTTCTGACGCCGTGAAAGTGGCAAAGGGCGTCCAGCGAGATTGACGAAACTCTCGTTGAGGAACCTGCAGCCAAGAAAAGACGTCGGTTGTCTGACTGGAGGTCGTATTGACCGAAGTTGCCTTGGTTTGAAACAAGTTTTTAAATTTGTCCCTCCACTTTTTGTAACCGAGTTTGACGCCCCATAGCGTTCTGAGGAAAGATAAATAACTATATAGTTGTGGATGGCTCCCAGTTTGGAAAACAGGGTTTGTTTGGAAAAAAGTTGATTGCTGCTGTCCTAAAATGCTCTTGGCCAGTGTTGCCAGATAGAGCAGAGCTTTTCCAGCCCAAAAATCTGTTAAAAACAGCCACATCACACAAAAGTCCACCCAATCAGTGTATTGTTACAGTATATTTACAGTTTGAACATGAACACACTTCAGTACACGTCAAGGTAAATTAACAATATGTAGCAAAATGCAAAAATCCAACAAAAATCTTCCCAGAGTTCCCAGCAAAATCAGAATGAAAACTGCCCAATTGGCAGTAAATCACCCAATCTGGCAACACTGCTCTTTGCACCGCAGTCAGTTTCACATTAAATGCTCAGTCCAGCAGAAATTTGATGATATTCCTGCAGGATGGCTGCACTTGAAGTGCTACGGCTAGCTGCTAACCACATCATTTTGTCTAAATAACAATTAAAGTAAACTAGACAGTAGTAGTGCAAAGGTTTGCATAAAATATTTGAAACTGGAGTTGTTTCTAATCACCAGTGAGAGCTGGTTTTGCCCCAGACCGGACCAACTTGATAAATCAGTCAGAACTGAGCTTGTTCAAACAGCTACAAGTGTGATATTAATAACTCATAACCTTTACAGAACCCCACTTTGAAAAATCTGAACTATTTCTTTAATGCCTATTCTGTTTATATACCACTTGCTATGCAGCAGTATAGAAGCAGGGGCGTACTGTGGGTTGGGGGTAGTTAATGTCAAGGTCAGTATCAGTTTATACATAAAACACATTTTAAACCTTTAGTACTAAAACGCTAAGTAAAGCAAGCTGAAAATTATAAACACAGAACATCATTAAAGTAAAAACAACGGTTCTTTGATCAATGTCATCATTTATTTTTTTTAACAGGAATGAAGACGCAGAGGAAAAGAACAAAGAGGTATCTAACACCAGTATATTGGCTGCAGGTGGGTGTAAATCACCTATATAAATGTAAACATGCACAAATAAGTGCTTATAGTGAGCTTATTTGCCATTTTTGTTTTTAGCAGAAGTGGAGGGAGCGCTTAAACTGGAGACGACAAACTCTGCAGAGACGCCGCTTCACAAACAGGAACACAAACCTCGGGTAAAGTTCACCCTTCAAAATAGCCAGTTGTATTTCATCGCGATGCAGCTCAGCTGTAGTAAAGAGCTTTTTATGAGGGCACGAGTGACAACAGAGGATGTATATCATGCCAACATGTGTTGAGTTATTCACAAGGAGGTATGGAAAGTCAGCTAACCTGACACACGAGACGAGGCCAGAACCCCCTCGCATGCTAACATCTATTAATAAATGCGATCCGCTCGTGCACGTGCAGGAAAACTGATGTAAACCAACGTACGGTTACGAGGATCATGGATGCATCATATTAGCAATGTCACATATTTTTAAATCGTGTCAACGAATACGAGCAATTTAAGCAACTGGCGACGTTAAAGATCTGGGTTTTGGCTTGTTAGTCAAGTATACGTTAAACGTGACCTCTGATTTCTGGTTTTTGTGACAGGTAGAGAGCGTGAAAAGCAGACGCAGAGCGACACGTTTGGCTCGCGTGAAGGACTACCTCTCCAAGATGATGCGGCAACAAGTAAATGACTCCGCCCACGATCGAGGGGCTTCCCAGCCCATGCCAGCTCCTTGGGCTGACTCTGGCGGCCTTCCTTATGAACGCCAAACGACGCAATCGAGCGAGAGCCCTCAGGTGCTCACCTACCACCAGATTCCTTTGCTTCCGTTGGACTGGAACGACGAAGCACCTCCGAGGTGCGAGACTGCTGGCGCAGATGACATCTGGGCTGCGAGGCCTAAAATGACTTTGCCAAACTCGTCAGAAGAAAAGCTCATTAACGATAAGTGGGAAACTCCAGACGAAGCCAGCAGCAACGAACGCTCGGTGAGTGACGTGTGGCAGGCTTTTCTTAATGGGCCCAGCTGCGAGGACCACTCGGATGTTTCAGAGTCAGAATGGCTCCAGACAGCGGCGTTAGTTTCTCCCTCAAACGACAGGGAGCCACAAACTCAACGTTCAGCAGAAAGTCGAGAGTTTCAAAATGCGACTGCTGCCTCGCACGCCTTAGCCGCTTGTCAGCCGCTGTCAGACACTTGTGAGCCGTTGTCGGCTGTTGTTGCTTTGAACGCTAAAGATCACCAGTCGGAGGAGGCATGTGTCAGCAGCTCAGGAGATAACAAAGCAACGCAAGCCGCATCCCAAAGGTCACAGACGAACTCTGTAACAGACACTCCACTGGAATTCAGCCTCAAGAGGGCGCCGCCTGTGTCCGGGGACGCTGACAGCCCGACTGAGTGTCACGAGCAGGAGGTGTGGGAGCGAGAATGTGGAGGAATAATAGCCGCAGGAATAGGAGGAGGCGAACCCTTCACTTTGCGCACAGCTGACTTGGTAACAAGCTCAAGGGAGTCAGAGACAACAGACACGACGGCAATGCCCGAGTCTCACAATGGCAACCCTAGTGATATGATCTCAGAAGGAGCAAGACAGGATGAAGGTCTTTCTTCCAGTGGGGACTTTGCAACCACTGCAGACAATGCAGGAGATGACATTCTGTTATTTAGGGAGACAATCGGACAGGAGACAAAGGATGGGGAGAGGACTGTCTTTTCTGTATCCACACAGGAAGTGGAGGAGTATATCACCATTAGTTATATTGAAAATAAAGAGTTATTTAGGCCAGAGACAGAGAAAAGGTTAACTCTAGAGGCTCGCGGTACATGTATTCAAAAGAAGGAGTACATAGCATTGGCAGTAATGGAGGAACGTGCTGATCTGAAATCTGAAACAGGCGAACACGCATTTGATTCAAATCTGACAGAAGACGGGAACAGGTCGAGTTGTGATGGAGAAGCAATGGAGCGAAAGGGAATGAGCCCTCCGAAACAGCTTAGACCCGTAGAAGATACAATGGAATGGAAAAAGACTTTTCAAATTGGCCACGGTTTGCCAAGACATGGTCCCATAGATAAATGCAACCCAAAGCCCTTGGAGGAGGTCGAATTGAAATGGATGCACTCCAAGCGAGACTTGAAGACCCAAAATGACCATTTAAGTAGTGAAATAAGCCCAGAAGATGTTAAGACGCAGAAGAATGCTCCAAAGAGAGAGACTTCAACAGAACACCACAATGAAGCATCAAGTGGAGCGGAAGATGATCTGAGTCAGGACGATAAGAGCGTTGCCATTGGAAAGCTGAAAATGGAGGAGATGAGAGAGATGATCTGCAATGTGGAGAGCCCTCAGATGAATGCATGGAAAGAACAAGAACTGTCAGCAGAAGTTGAGAGCTCTCAAACTGGTGAATGTAAAAAACCGTCCATCGGAACAAAAGACCCCATTACAGCAGTAAATAGTGCAGCACCTGAAGTTGCGGAGCCGGGGATGGAGCGGATGGTTATAGAAAGGTTTGGAGAAGATTTGCTGAGCAAGATCTGGGAAGACATCTTTGTTCGAGAGGTCCAAACTTCCAGCGGGCGAACAAATACTGTGAATGATGTGAGAAACGTAACAGACGCTGTGCAGGGCTGCCATTTTCTTTTTGAGGAAGGCACTTTGGATTCAGGCGTGTTTTCTCTGTCAGAACTACCAACAGGTTTGAATTTAAGTCTGGGTCGAGCAGTGGAGCGGACCTGGACTGAGAGCAACGCGTGCTCCACGCAAGACAAAAGTCAAGACCTTGAGGCGACACGGAAAACTCTCATTCTCAACCATTTACGGACCGGTTTGGGTTCAAGTCCTCATCTTAGTCAGGAACGCACAACCACTTTAGCTGCTCAGGTTGGTGAGCCGTGGTTTCAGTCGACCCAGGCTCCCTCCTCGCCGACAGATCAAGGAAACTGCTCCCAAATTAAAGCCAGATTAGACATGGGACAGGAGACAGAAAGTCAAACAGAAGACTGTGCATTTACTTGCAGAAAGAGCTCAGATCGACCGACCAGCTGCTCCAACAAACACCTGAGCTCCTCGGAGAAGTTAAAGGAGCCCGATGCCCTTTTATGGTGGACTGTATTATACACCATCAGCCACTTAACTAGACTTCTAATCTGCACGCTCATGGTCGGTGGCTTTTTCTTTGTGGTCTTCCTCTATGATTTCCCAGCATTCTTTGCTTTTTACTTATTTTCCATATGTTGGTGGGTTTACACGTGGAAGAGGCACAGGGTGACGGCGGACAACCGTATAACAGGATAGGCTCGATGTCGGTGCATTTTGAAACTCCGGTCACCAGCGAGATCATGGTTAATTTATACACTTTGCTGTAATTGTGTATGTGTGTGTGATTGTAACTTTTAAAACCTCCTCAGACACATTTCCTCTCAAGAGGACATTGCCTTCCCCGCATCGTATTGTTTTTTTGTTCATTTTTAGGACTTGCTTTAATCAGAAATACTCATTTTTAACATCAAAGTTCATGCTCAACAATCCAGGTAAAATGCAACAACGTTCAGTCAGGTCATCTGGATGGTTTCTTTTTTTGTTGAGGCATTTTGTCCTTAATCCAAAGGACTTCATCAGTCTGAGGATTTGGAGCCACAACAAACTCAGTCCCACAAGCAGCACACTCCCCTTTTGTTGGATTTTTTTCCTGGATTACTGAGCAGTAACTTTGATGTTTTGAACCACTTTGGCTATGGCTGCCTCAGCGAGGCCGAC
>JARVGS010000814.1:8304029-8321418 GCA_031762315.1 Hypsolebias antenori | reverse complement strand
GAATGTAACTTGTAACTCAACACATTATAGAAATGTAGTGTAGTAGAAAGTACAGATACTTCATGTAAAATGTAGTGTAGTAAAAGTAAAAGTACCCACATTTAATTCTACTTAAGTAAAGTACAGATACATGAAAAATGTACTTAAGTACACTAACAAAGTACTTGTACTTAGTTACATCCCACCACTGATCGAGTGATCTTTAAAGTAATGTTTTGGATTTTTTTTTTCTATCCAGTAGCCTAAGGCAATTTCCTCTCCAGGTCAGCAGATGGTCTTTTTGTACAATAAATTTTAAAAAATGACACAGATTCAATATTCAACCATGTATACATCATGCACCTAAATGGCATACTAACAGGTATGCGCATTTACATCAGCATGAAGGCTGGTATGTTATTTTTTGCCAAAGGAAATTAAAAATGGAAAAAAATCCTACATATTTATGTTTTCTATGAGCGCAGGCAGGCGGCCCGATCGGCTGCTGTGAGAAGTGGCACACTCAGATCATTAATCAGACTCGACGGCACAGTGGGTAGCAGGCAAGCCACAGGAGAGCACTAATGCATGCAAATGCATACTCGTTTTTGGGGGCAGGTTAAGCCAAGGACAAAATCTAGCCGGCAATAGAAAGAGAGGGAAAAAGCTGAAGAGACTGAGACGAACATATCACAATCTGGGCGAAGGTCTGTTCTTTGGGAAGAGGTCAAATATGAGTGAAGCATATGTGAGTGTCTCGCTAAATCAATGTGACACTGGAGGAAAGGTGCGGAAGAAAAAGTGAAAGCTAACCAGAATCATTCCTCTGTTACATGAGATGATACATATTAATATTATAATATGGAGTCCCAACATTTGACTGATTGAATACCAGCAGGTAAATTATACCTGCCCTGTGTTTTATTCATAACATAAGTATTACCAGATGAGGACATCATTTACTTTGGCAAATATAGAAGTCAAAGTTGACCTGCTGCCAACTCAGGGCACAGCTTAATATTCCACCTCTTAGTATTCTGCTCAGCGCTTCAGCCTCATTACGGCTGGGATTTTACCTTTGTGGAGATAACCTCACATGACTTTCTGAGATGAACCTTTTGCAAAGGAGCTTAGGAATGTGAGTGATGATATCGGTGCCGGTGGGCGTTCGCTTCATCTCAAGTGTCTGAGGCACCAAATCCTCTTTTTTTTCATTCCTCTGTTGGGTTATAAAACACTAAGTCGAAGTGAATCTGTATATCTTAAAGCTAATCAAGAAGTGAAAGCTGCAAAAAAGTACACTCATTTCATGAACTAAAAGTTATTTTCCCAGATTTTCGCAACAACAGTTAAGGTTTCTTACATTTCTGCAGAAGACACGCCTAATTGTGTGAATGCTCATGAACATTTACACAGTTGTGATACTTTTTTCTTCTGTATGTTTTTCGGCATCGTTCTTGTTCCACAATGTTTGTGCTCTTTCAACAAATCATATCAAAACGTTCAGCTCGTTCAGGACAATCCTGCCATGACTTTTGGTATTGGTGCAACTTTAGCCTTTTTAAATATTTAGCCTTTTTCTGCCACATTTTTCCTCATAGAAAATGAATTGAGATCATTTTACATCCTTCAAATCTTTAGATCTGTTTACAACCTTTTACTTCTGGTTCAGCTTCTTTCAGCTATTTTGTGCTACTTTCAGCTTCTTTCTGCTAACTACAACATTTTTATGCTTCTTCTAACTTCTTTCTGCTAATTTCAGCTTGTTGTGCTCGTTTCAGCTTATTTCTGCTAGTTTCTTTTTCTGTTATTTAAGCTACTATTTAGCTGTTTTTACTCTAATTTATTTATTTATTTTTTGCTAATTCCACACTTTTTGCACTCATTTCAAACTTTTTTCAGCTTAATACTGCAAAAATGTGTTCTCTCCACTTCCTTCAGGTAATTGAAGCTTCTTTTAGAAATCTGTAGCTACTTTTAAGCTATTTTCTGCTAATTTAAACATTTTCCAGATATTTTCCACTTTATAGTGCTCATTTCTGCTTCTTTCAGTCTAACTGGGTGAACGTGTTCTTTCTGCTTTTGTCTGCAAATTTAAGCTTGTTTTACCATTTCAGCCACCCTTTTTATTTTTTATATTTTTTTAGGATTTTAGCTTGTTTTAGCTAATTTCAGCTATTTTCAGATAAATTCATGTTATTTTTATTTTTTCTGCTACTTTCTTCCTAATTATGTAACTTCTTTCTGCTAATACCAGCTCATTTCAGCCTTATCTGCCATTTCAGCCACTTTTTAGCTGTTTTGTACTAAATTTAGCTTTTTCAATTAATTCCACTTTTTTTTTTTTTTTTTTTTAGCTCATTTCAGCTCGTTCCACTTCCCACTGGAAGTTTAGGCTTTTTTCTGCCTTTTCAGCTATTTTTCAGCTGTTTTTTGTTAATTTTCAGCCTTTTTTTTTTTAGCTGATTTCCTAATTTTTGTGATCCTTTCTGCTTATTTAAATCAAATTTAGCAAATATGTGTTGTTTCTGCTTTCTTTTGCTAACTTAGACTTGTTCATCAAGTTCAGCTACATTTCAGCATAGGTTTAATTTCAGCCAGTTTTCAGCAAGTTCTTAAGCAATAAGCATTTGCACAGCATTTTCACAGGAATTTCTCTGCTGCTGTTGGCAACACATTGCAAAGAGAATTTGCAATGAAGTTTCCAAAATGTCTCAGTTACCGTGCAGAAGTCTTGTTGGCGTGTTGCTGAAATTTTGATTGTTCAACAAAGCACAGGCACATGGATGTCTTTAGACTGTGGAAGGAAACCAGAGAACAAGAAGAGAACCCTTGTGGTCTCCAAGTAGTCCAAGTAGTTGTGATATTATTACCTTTTGTTAAATATTTCCCATGCAAACCTCAAATTCTTCTTAAAACTCTGACTCTCGTAGACTATACAGAATCTGCAGTGTCTTTGGTGAACTTGACTTCTAGTGCAGTGACTGATGAACGTTTTGCGCCATAGCATGTAATCAACCTTGTGTTTAGTACTGTGAACAAGAGGAAGGAGACGTGCGATTTCCATCCTGGGAAATAAGACAGAAGTGCCAAAAGGCTACAGTCCAATGAACTGGAGTTGCAATGCAACATTTGTTGACCAGTTGTGAGTCATTAAACATTCACAGCAAGATGTTGCAGGTCTTATAAGTCTTTGGATAGAGTGCAGTTTTCCTTGGTTCCATCGCTTAGGACAGCAACGTCAGAGCCAGAGATGTAAATAAACTGATGAAACTGATATACCTTAAAAGGGTTGTCTCTGCCCCAGAGAGCAATCTAACTTGAGCTGATTGTGAAAAGAAAAATGTTGCAGATGCTTTCAACATAATGGACAACACTGCACACCATCAATGCGGCTTAGTGATTAGACGGAAGACTGTCTTCAGTCTGAGCATTCTCGAACTGTAATACCCAAGGTTGTTTCTGCCTAATCCAATTCTCATGCTGTTTTTTCCCCCTCATTTTAACAATTTGTAAATGTATGACTCACCCTGACACCCATCTATTATAAAATTGGACTTTGTTGTAGGGATGACTGAATAATTTGAATGAAAGAAAAAAAAACACTAATGTTTCATTCTCAATGAATTAGCATCTTACAGGAACTGAAATAAGACATCCAGATGGAGTGGTGGAAATGAAATCAAATAGCAAATTAAGAGTTTACATGACTGAATAATCAGATCAGTGATGGAAAGGGGAACCTTTAGTTCCATCCATCCATCTCCCGCTTGTTCTGAAGTCGGGTCGCGAGGGCAGCAGCTTGAGCAGGGAGGTCCAGACATCTCTTTCTCAGCCACCTCTTCCAGCTCTTCTCGGGGGACTCCAAGGTATTCTCGGGCCAACCGAGAGATGTAGTCTCTCCAGCGTATCCTGGGTCTTCCCAGGGGTCTCCTCCCAGTTGGACGTGCCCAAAGCACCTCTCAGTGGAGATGCCCAGGAAGCATCCTTACCAAAGTTCATGGCCAGGTAAGGGTAGAAACGTAGACTGAGCGGTAAACAGAGCACTTTGCCATACAGCTCAGCTCTCTCTTCACCACAACAGACCGGCACAGAGTCCGCAATACTGCAGATGCTGCACCACACCGTCTGTAAATCTCACGCTCCATTCTTCCCTCACTCGTGAACAAAACCCTGAGATATTTGAACTCCTCCACTTGAGGCAGAACCTCACCACCACCCTCACCTGAACCTGTAGTTCACTTGATGTTTTTGAGATGTTTAGAGTCCAGCACCCATGTCTGAATGTAGACAAAGATGCCATGGGATACGGTAATGATTGTTGCACAATATAAAAAGCATTTGTTGATATGGTCTGTCTTGGGAGACAGGAAGAAGCCCTTAAACACCCACTGGTTTCAACATCAGACCAGTATGAGATCTGTACACCTTAATCACAACTTTAATTGGTTAAGCTTCTTTTAAAGAATGCAAATATTTCAACAGATATTCAAAAACACTTGTGTCCCTGCTGACTTTCAAGAGTGCAAAGATTACGGTCAGAATTTAAAGGTTATTTTTCACGTTATGATTCAAGTTGCTTAAAAACAGGGATGTGACGCAGGTAAAGAAAGACGTTAAAACTTTATTTTTTTCAGCAAAAAGGGAAACTGAAAGTAGTCAGAAGGCTGCAAGAGGAGAGTTACAGGTTAATACTGAACTAGTAGAGATTCCAGGTTGTGCATCCAAAAGCTATAGAGTCTTACATATTTCTTTTTCTTTTGCAAGTTCAAGCTGAGAAGGGACTTTCATGAACTTGAACAAGAGAAATGTGTGCAACTAATTTCTCCTTTCTTGTTTTTAGGCGTAACAATGAGTTTAAGTTCATCAGTAGGTCCAAAAGATCTCAACAAGAAGCACATAGAAGAAAAGATGGTGAAAACACAAGGAAATTATGCAATGACAACGTAGGTAAGAAAATCATTGGTTGGCTCGAGGATAAGTTACAACAAACACTTAAAGATGCACCGAGTACTGTTGTAGTACTCGAGACCGGTCTTGGTCTTGTCTCGGTACACTCTGGTCTTGGGACTTGGTCTCAGGTTACGTGGTCTTGAATACAACACTAGCACCATCCAAGACCAATGATCGCCATGCAACATTCCACTGACTGATGCTTAACTTGCGAGGTGACTGCGTCAGCGAGGATTTAAGTGCAACTTTGTCCAAGTAGTGAGCAAGAATGTAGCAACAGCAGCATCACCAGCAGGAAGCACCAATAATTGCATGCCCAAACTCCCCACTAAGGGAAGTAAGGAGGGCTTAAAAGGGAAAAGAGTAGGGAGAAATGGGAGGGGAAACCCATGGACAGTCTGGAACCCAGTCACAGTACAACGGTTGTCTGCTCAAGTTAATTTCATGAATCAAAATTATATATTTTTTGTTTTTCCTTTGCTAGACGAGAGGATAGAAGGGACAGATGAAAAATGTGGTGAATGAACCGTCGTTCTGCTTTTGCAAACAGGCCATTCAAGGAAATTCCCCTGTGGGACCAGCGTTTTATCAAGGTTGTGTCCTACTCAGCGAGCTACCTTTGTAAATGCGTCTGTGTGCACACGCCTGAGTGCACGCCATCCTCCGGTTCTCAGCAGACAGGCTGATGTCTCTCCTCCCAACACAGAAATAAAGTGTGAATCGTGCGTGGTTACATAAATGTTTGAGCGCGCGCTGAATCGGCTTGGTGCCAGAGGTTCCCACAAGTCTCGCATGTCTGATAGAAGGGTCAACAGCTGTTGGCTATGAACGTTCTTTGTGTTCATTCTGCCTGGCATGCAGGCAAGGCGTAACAGGAGAATAAAATGCACAAGGGTGATATTGTTTTGTGAAAAATTGAAGAACATAATCTCACACTGTGAAGAAATTTGAAACAACCCAAGCACTAGCCGTCAAACAACCACACTCATTAAGTCTGTATTGGATTATGTGATGAGTTTGTATTTTGTCTACATAAGTGACGAAGATTAACAATATTCAATAAGGCACACTGTATATATACTGCGTATTGCTGCTGCAGCTGTTCAGACAGAAACTGCTGAAGCTTCGTTAGAAACCTTTCCGTGTTTACATAATTCCACTCCCCAGCTGTTTGCACTGTTTGTTATTTTGAGCGAAACGTAGACAGAAATTGGCCTGAGGGATTTCAGAGGTTGGAAAATTACATTTCCAATCAATGCCAAGGCTGCAATAAATAAATAAATAAATAAAATCTCTATCCAAGCCATGTGTGTGAAATTATGTTTTTATTGATTGGAATGGGAAAAAAAACTCTCACAAACCATTCAGATAAAAGTAAAACGCTATTGTTTAGTTTGCCTTGGAAATATTCCTCCTAGGTAAAAATGGCAGCGTCATACAAATGAAGGCACAGCCGTTGCTGCCAAGAGACATTAATTACCAGCAGAGACAGAAAAAAAGAGCTTTATTTTCATGTTTTTGTCAAAGTGGACTCTAAATTCATCTTCCTACATTGTTGTGGTGAGGTTGTAGGGATTATATTGCTAAATCCTCAATGATGTTTCTCCCATTGTGTTCTTGGACACATCTTAAAAAAAACTTATATAACCTTTAGTCACACAAGCCCACTTTTATTAACACAACATGAGTGTAGCAGAAACTGCACACACAGCTGGGCGACCCTGGTCTGTTTGTTGTGAATCAGGGGACAGAGAAAGAATTATGTGACACGAGCTTCAAGCTGAATTGAAGCCGTGGCTTCGAGCCACTGACCCTTTTCTCCAAGAAAGGCACAAACGGTTGCTTGAGAGTGTTTGAAAGGCTTTACGATTTCTTAAACTTTTGACGAAACATCCCTACTCAGATCAAATTTAGTAAATCCTTAGTCAAAATTGGTGTTTTTTTTTTTTTTTAAACAATAGATGAATCAGCAGGTTACACTACTTTCAGGAGATTCAGCTTGTGTGTGGTTCATCATCTGTTTTCTGTTGGACTACTTTTTGAGAAATCAGCCCACTTGTTTTGTCCTTTTTAAACGCTTTTTACAGATGATCCACGAGCATTTGGACAAATATGCATTTTCTAAGCAGTTGTTACACAAACTCTGTGCAAACAACTGTTTGTTTTTTTTAATGGAGGAAATTTGTGTTTCCTCCATCTATGATGGTTTTTGAAGATGCCAGATTTTGTGCCAACATCCTTTGTTCGACAGCAAATTATGTGGAATTATCCTCACTGCTTGCACAAAAGCAGCAGCTCAGTCTTTGTGTATTTTTTATGACAACAGGGAGCGTTTTGTGTAATTGGTGCTGTATTATTTTGAAGACAGCGGCGAAGTAACCTGCAACAGTATTATCTGCGGTTCAAGAATGTCACTCGGGTGATTGCTTATTGAGCTCAGTGTATTTCTCAATCATTACTGATCTGCAGGTTTGTTTTCTGTATGGAGCACAGGACCTATAAATCAATGCTTGTATCTCCTGTTACAAAAGCCCCCCATGTTCAACACTTAACCGTGTAGAGATCATGCTGCTCCTAGTTAGTGCTGCAACTGGACACTCAGTTTGGGAGACAAATGAAGGAAAATGTCCATTTTGAAGGGCTTAAGAATGGAAAGTCTAAAGGTTTATGTTTTTGTTCATCAAAATAAACTTTTTTTTTTTTTATATCTGGTAACTGGTTGACACTCTTGTGCAACATTGTATGGACAATGGAGGGGGGGAGGGGTGTTACCAGAAGGTTTGTTTTAATAAGAGGACGAGCCCAATTAATAGTTGAACCTTGGATTCAGGAGGAGTTACCATATTTTCCACCATAAACGTCGTACCGCCCTATAAGTCACATCAGTCCAAATATGTCTAATGAAGTGGAAAAATCCATAAATACGTTGTATCTATTATGCATCGCTGCTGACAACCTAGAAATGTGGGCCGGTGTTGTGCCAAAAATCGACTGGCTGCCAAATGGTGGCCACAGGAATGTGCACGGGAGGACTTTAACAAGATTAACACTTAAAAATAATTATTTGTTTGCTCGAAATTATAGTAAAGGTGTATCTCAGTTTAACTTTTCCTTAATAAATGCACTTTGATGGTCAAATCAGCTGCATTTCAAAAGCAGATACAGGTAGTCCTCAACTTACGACGTAGATCCGTTCCTACACGGCGTCGTAAACCAATTTTCGACGTAAGTCAGAACGTACATGTGCCGTACCTGTTTTACCAAGCGCGTAAACCGATTTTCGACGTAAGTCCATGGTGATGGCCTTCTTTTTCCTCGATGCACTGCCATCAGAAGAGTCCTCCTTGCATTTGAGAGCCATAATGAAGGGCTAATGGCCTATTGGGATGCTAGTGACGCCGTCCTCCTCCGTATGGTAGTACCTGTACAGTACTGTATTCCTCCGCCGCTGCACAGCATACAGTACAGTACTGTATTCTTCCGCCGCTGCACCGCTGTGTTACGACGTTTAACGACGTAAAACCGACGTAAAACCGACATAACCGCTTAACTCAAAATAAGGGAGATGCGTCATAACCTCAAAACGTCGTAACCCGAGGTCTACCTGTACGCGGAAATAGGTGTGTGCACGAGACAACTCGCTGTGCATTTCTTCAAAATTTAACAAGCTAGCCACCTAAACCAATTATTTGTTTGCTTGACTTTACAGCAAAGATGTGTCTCAGTTGAACTTTTACTTAATAAATGCACTTTAATGGTCAAATCAGCTGTATTTCGCCGGGCGGAGCAGCTAAATGAAGTTGATTTGATGGTTGGTCCAGGCGAGCTGGACGAAGGTAGCAGAATATGGCAAGCTGATTGTGTCATTAATAGCCATTTTTTTGTACCTATTACATGACACAACTTCATGCCATACTACTTGAGTGCCATCTAGCAGCTGAAAATGGTAGTGTTCAATAGTTTCAGTCAGAATGAATGAAAACGGTCATATCTCAGCCAAAAACTGTTCTATAAATATGGGAGAAAAATCTATAAATACGTCACTTCAGCGTATAAGTCGTACGGCATGCAAACTGCAAAAAACGCCTGCAACTTATAGGCCGGAAAATACGGTAATGTGGTTTTGGTCCCAGTCATGGAACACTGTTTTTACCCTTGTAATGATACACGAGGATCCATGGAAAATCTGCCCAGACAGTTTTCAGGTGTCTTGTTGATTTGGAGAAAGCTTGCACCATTCTTTGTGATGTTCATTGAAGTATGGGCTTTCAGGCCCCAAACTAAAAGCCATTTGTTCCTGTACAGCTTGGGTCGTATTGCCAGTAATAAGTCAAACTAATTTCCTGCAAGTGTTCGTTTCTGCCAATATAACTTTTAATTTCAGCCTCCATTTTAGAAGGCTTCACATTGCTTGCTGCTTTATGCAGATGACATGATCTTGTTAGTCTTATTCAGTGGGGACCTTCTGCAGGCGCTGGAGAGGTGTGCAGCTGAAAGTGAATAAGTGAGATTGAACATCAACCTCTTCAGTTGTGATGCTATGGTTCGGAGATAATAAAAACAGTGGATTACTACAGGATAGGAATGAGCAAATGCAGTAATGAGAATGCTGTACTGGTCTGTTGTGGTGGGGAGGGAAGCCATGAGGCGTGAGAAAAAGCGATCATTTTGACATTAAATCTATGTTTCAACACTCAAATGCTTATGAGATATGGGTAGTGAAGGAAAGAATGAGACTGGAATAAGCTAAGTGGGGGAGACAGGGGAAGAGCTTGGCTTTTCAGGAGGAGCTTAAACATGTTTGCGTAGGAGATGAACCCTAACGTCTCAGAAGTAAAAACAACAACACAAGGCTGACGAGGCAGCACAAAAACTCACAGAAAAACCCTCAAGTGATTACAAATGGAAACAACACGGACAACAAAAGAGAAGACCGCCGCAAGTTTTAAAGAGAAACTAATGAGGGCGAAATGACGACACCTGGGGAGAGGCAATAACGAACAGGTGAGCATGGGTGGGGCAGGAGCAGGAACGAAGTGAGGGGAAAAACACTGTGGAAGCTGAAATACAGGTTAAAAAAAAGCCTCAGAATAAACTAAATACAAGAACCACAAGAAGAAATGAATTAAAAGAATGGATGGTTTATGTGCATCAGTTTTGGCTCAGTTGCACAAAACATTGGCATTAATGACGCAAAAATATGGACCAAGTGACTCCATTAACTTCCGTTGTCGAAGGGTGAAGACGCAGAAAATAGGGAGGAACCTAGAGCAGGACTATTAGCCAAGTATTTAAATACAGGTAATTAAAAAATAATAATGTTACTGATTCAGCTCATGCTGTAGAGCTCATTTGCAAATAAGTTCTGATCTTCCAACTTGTCTCACCACCAAGGAAAAAAAAATAAAATAAAATAAAAATAAAAAAATATATATACAGTATATCTGTTCTGAGTAATGATACATGAAATTAGCAAAAAACACATTCTAAGAAATGTCTTTCATGCTATTAAAAAAGAACTACTTAACCTCTTAAAAGAAAATGTTTACCGAGCTTTCATTGGAGAGTATCTTGCGCTGAAAGCTTCAAAAGCAGTGACTAATGCACAAAGAACTGAGTCACCATGCAAAAAATATGACTTGACGGGTTCGTCCCTCTAATTTATACTAGTTTTATTTATTCAGTCCTACATTACATGTACACATGTAATGCTTGGATTGGCTTTGAGGTTGCCGTAAGTCTTAAATCATTTAATGGTATGACGCTGACAGTAAATATGGTAATATTTGTTCGTAATGGACACGGACAAAACACAAACAACTGATAAAACTGTGCCAAACAAATTAAATCTGAATTGTTACAGATATCTTCAGGTCACAATAAAAGCCTTCACATGGATTCTTATTTATAGTTCATGTACCATTGATTTCAAATAGATAAAGATAAATCTATCTATCTATCTATCTATCTATCTATCTATCTATCTATCTATCTATCTATCTATCTATCTATCTATCTATCTATCTGTGTGTATACATAAATAAATATACATGTATCTATATTCATATATGCATGGAAACAACACAAACAATTTATGTTAATACGTTTTTAAGTAGTTTTTGATACAGCTAATTTTCTCACAACTGTAATGCTTGTAAGCTGAAATTAAGAAAAATGTTAATTATGTCTTGAATGAAAAATATTCCATTTTCAAATGCATAAAATTGTATAAATGCTACTAAACAACAGGTCTTAAGTATTTATGTTACACAAATATTTCCATTGCATTAAAGAGACAAATTTAAGAATTTTTTTTTAATAAACATGAGGGTTATGAGGGGGTCCCTGAACCCAAAAGTTTGAGTACCCCTGGTCTAGATCACATATAGGCAATATGTGGCTTGAGGGCCAAAAGTGGCCCTCGGGTGGTCTCAATCCGGTCGCAATGTACATTAATAAAACAAATTAAAAATATATAATAACCTGCATTAGATCAATGAAACTAGATTAAACACATTAAAAGTTTTGAACGGGCTGGTCCCAGAAGCAGACTGAACCTAAATGCTGCAATAAGCAAACAAGTAACAAACATTTTGCACATTTAAAGCTAACACATTTTCGCACAAGTGACAGTTTACGGAAAGTTTCTGGTATTTCAACAGGACATGTTTTAACCAAGCATGCTAATTCTGCTGCAACGTGTCCAGCTGGGAGAAAAAAACCCAGAAATATTTCTCAAATTAACTAAAATATTTTTTCCCACAGTTAAATATGTGCTCTTCTGATTTTTTCCAGCAACTCTATATTGTGTCCTAGAAACCCTTTGGGCTTCAGAGTCACAACCATGTGCGGCTCAGATATTTATATTGCATGTGTTTGACATGTGCATACACTAGATGTCAAATAAATGGACTTCCTGTGCCTTCAGCTAAGCGTCACTTTAATTATTACACACAAAAATAACCTGCGGAGAATCCTTAGTGTCTCGTTGAAGGACATTGACAGAAACCACTGCTGGAAATAAACCTGCAACTTTCTGTTTTCTGTAAATCCACCCTGCCTTTAACCAGTAAAAGCTCTTGTTGTTTACAGACATGCTCTTTGGTCACTTAGGACCCCCGCTCTTGTTTTCCTGATTATGCATAGAGCATTACTTGACCTGGCTGCTGGGAGAAAGGACTGGCGTAAGCTTAAAATACCTCCCAGGCTTGACACAGCACTGCTCCAGCTGCACTCTGTAATTACCAGCAGCACAATCAGCACACTCATTAATTTCACCTGACTGACAGCCACTGACGGCGCAATAGCAGAAAATGCACCAGTACAACTTCATAAGTAAATGGAACTGACATCCTGAGGCCTTCTTCCAACTGGAAGGCTGCATTCAGGAAAAAGTCTATAATATTCTGCATCCCAGGAAGACAATTGCAAGGCTCTGTATGTATCTTCCCTGGTTTGTCTCATTAAAAGCATAAATAAATACAATAAAACTCACAAGAATCTTAGAATGTCAGGCGCTCCTCTTGCAAAGCCTTTGCATTTTGTAATATGGGTTAGAATGGGAGGTGCAGCTGGGAATGGAACGTCTTTCTGACTCCGTAGCAGAATTGATTTATTCATAAAGGAATGTGAAGGAGAACCAACTGGACTCCACAAGCAAAGTAATTGGTCTGAGCGAGCCAGCAGAGCTGGCCCAGATAAATCGGTCACATGCTGGGTGGTTTGATGCTGCAATTTCAGATGAAGTGTTCAGTATAACAAAGATGCTGCAAATATATTTAAAAAAAAGTGAATGCACAGCGCATTAAAGTTTATTTGTGGAAAAAATGTATGGTATTTTGATTTAATCCATATCAAAATATGAGTTTATTAGCACTGCAAAACAGTTTTAATTTATTATTCCAGGTGCAAAATTACTTAACTCTGACGACAGTTTACCCAAACCTCAACCCTTCTCTGATGTTAGTTTTAGTGTCAAAATAGAAATACTAAGAGGGATAAATTACAAAAGAATGAACAAATAATCCTCATTATTTTTACTGTTTCTCTCTTATGTTTAATCCTGTAATCCAAAAATCTTCAATTATGCGTCAATAAAAAACGAGGAGACAAGTGATACATACCTAGTTATTTTTTTAGACATATCTTAATATTACAAATGTATTTGTTGGGTTAGGATATGATTGTTTAAATTTACACATTTATATAATTAAACTGTATTTGCTTATAGCAGGATGTATTTAAATTTTACCGTGAGTGACGTGTGCAGACAGTCGGACAAGTATTGCTCAAAGGGCTTCATAGCTCCTATACATGCACTTAAAACCATTCTTATAACTCATAGCAGGGGTGATTTTAGCCTCTTTTTGGGGGTGCCCAAGCTCCCCTAAATTTCATAGGCACCCCTGAAAAATAAAGTAAAATAAATAAATAAATAAATAATTGGGGTTCTGGTTTGGGGTTC
Organism: Hypsolebias antenori; assembly: GCA_031762315.1. Lineage (NCBI taxonomy): Eukaryota > Metazoa > Chordata > Actinopteri > Cyprinodontiformes > Rivulidae > Hypsolebias > Hypsolebias antenori. Next base: position 8,308,022 of record JARVGS010000814.1, on the reverse strand, counting down.
TTTTTATTGCATTTAGGATTCAATGCAACAAAACAAACCAATTTTAAAGGTAACAGATCATTTTAATACTCAGTTTATTTACATAATGACTTTATTTGCTGGATGTTCAGCCCCTGAGCTGTTTAGTTAAACAGCCCTGCTTTAGAGGGTGAAACACAATTTATTTCATTTCCAAGACCTAAACTGAGTCTGGAAAAAGGTTAAAAAAAAAAAAAATGGACAAAGCCCCGCGGCCGACTCATGAGCAGCTGAACACAACATTTATAAACAGGAAGTCGTTCATCTGCAAGTAAAGCCTCCATTTTCTGTCATAATTACACTTCTGGTTGCATAAGTTTAGTTTCTGTTTGTTATAATCAGTTAACACTAAACTGATTTTGCAAACTGTTTATTAGGTTGTGTAATGTAAAGCAAAATGCTACGTCTGTAGCATTTTATCTAGCGCGTCTTTATTGCACGTCGCTAGCTTAGCGCTACTTCTTGCTGTGCCCTTAACTTTAAATAGTTATTGAATCAAGTGTTTACTTATGGAGGTAAATGTAGATGTTTAACCTGTTAAAATACACCAGAATGCAAGAAATGGCATCTACTCAAAGTTTTCTGGGGGAGGACCCACAGACCCCCCCACCAGTGTGTCCACCCCACATTCTGATGCCAATGGCCACCAAATTATTCAAGCCAAGAGCCAATGTCAGCACTGGGGGCTAAGCACCCCTAAAAGTCAGATTCTAGAATTGCCCCTGACTCTTAGGTAAAAAAAAAAAAAAAAATCTCCATTGTCACAATCAGTTGTCTTCAGTTTTCCTTGTTTTTTTATTTACTTATATATAGTCAGGGCTTAATTTGTAACCTGATCGATGCTGGAACGCAAACATCAGATGGGATGGCAAGGCGTTTCAGGTGCAGTGGGGAGATCTGGGGGTCCTCCCCCATAAAAATTTGAATAAAGTAGATGTGATTTCCTGCATTTTGGTGTATTTTAACAGGTTGTTAAACATCTATGTTTGCATACATTGGTAAACACTCTGCTTCTGTCAAGCATCCCTGCCTACTTGACAGTTCTGAGCACGACTCCTCCGTCTGTCACGGCTGCCTATGGGCTCCTGCCTGCGTACGACTGCCTGGTTAGCTCGGCACTCACCCCCACCACTCTTTTAGTGGCATAATTTTTTTAAGGGTAGACACAGGAATGCTACTTGAAGAGGCAGCTTGTATGCTGTGTGACTGTTGTGTTTAAAATGAGTGTTTATATAATTTTTTTCAGTTTACATATCCAATATAAGTTTTATTCATTCAAGACAGTCATGTTTGTTCATAACTTTATTATTAGTAAGCCTGAGAGTTACCAGATCCGTTCCCGGAACGCACCCTATCAAAATAAGAAAGTTCCCAGATCCTATTCCAGCAGGATCCAGCTCAAATTAAGCCCTGTATAAGATGAATGTGTAACATCATACACAGTCATCTGAAACAACAAGTACCCCTTGCTAAACCGTCAAAAATTATATACATCAAAAAGAAAGTAAAGAAGTTGAGAATATGAGACTCCTGGTTTCCTTGTTGCCAGCTGCATGCACCTGTCCATGTGTAATCAGCGCATCTGGTTCTCATTCAGTAATCACCCTCCCCAGTACTTAAACTCCTCGACCACTGACAGTCAGATCCTCTTATGTTCATCTGCATGTTTATGGCTGTTTGCTTTAGTTTAGCTATTAAAGCTACTTATAGTCTGCTTCAGTTAACGCCATGTGACAATGGCCCATTGAAACCATTTCCACTTTTTAAAAATTAAATCACAAATCCTTCTTAACCATCCACTAGATCTGATGAGTTATTTTGTGTTTTGTCAAAGTCCAAGTCCTGTGGTGGCCATCTTGAACAAAGTTTTGGCAAAAAGTTGGACTAGTTTGTACGTGTACATCCAAAGTTTACCTTAAGAGTTTAATTCAAACCTTATCACTGGTTCATAAAATATTTTGCCAAAAAAGCAATGCAGGAGATTACATCATCGCTTATCTATCACAGCAGCAGGTAATATTAAAGTTTGCTATAGTCTGCTATAACGTCATAAAATTAGAAATATGCAAGGATGTTTTAAAGCTAACCATTGGAAATTATGTAAATTAAAAGTTCAGAAAGTACTGAGCCTATCAGAATATATTAGACTAATCCATATATAAACAATAGACAACAAGTGATATTATTATGGGCACATGCTGTACAGTTAAAATGGGCTTTATGTTTAAAAAAAAAAAAAAAAAAGAAAATGTCATTTAAAAATATCCAACCAAGTTCCAGAGGTGACATTTACACACTGATATACTTATTTGTTTGTAATAAAGAAAATGTGCTCATTTAGCAACATTAGATTTGGTATTAGGCAACTTATTCTGGGTTTTTTTTTTTTATGCTATGGAAGCAACAGCCAAAAGGCAATTGAGCACAACGCTTTAATGAATTTATTTAACAGACAATAAATAAATAAATAAAAAGACTGAAATGAATTTGCCAAGGAGGTACAATTAATTTATTTTTGCTTCACTTCTTGCAAAACGGCATAACTGAAAAAGCTTAACTAATTTATATTTCATGCCAAATGTGTTTTTAGAGCTGCCAAATGGGTTGGATTAAATCACACTCTAACCTCAGCGGGGCAGCAACAACAGGACTTGTAGACATCCTCGCGTTGCTTCTTTCTTTCTCAAGAATCTCAACGTTTTACTTGGTTTTTTACCTACGGTAATCTTGTGGACAAACAGAGACACAAGTCGGCTAAGACGGTGATTTGTTGATCAGATGTAGATGAGAATATCAAAGCGTTTGATAGATTAGAGACAGAAGGCAATTAGAGTTGCGCAGCTTGACGCATTAACACGTTTTAGACTCAGCCAGTGTGTGGACCAAAGAATAAGAAATCTGTTGGTGTTAAATTAAAAGTAAAAACAAAACAGAAAGATGCACGTGTTGAAAATGTGTTCACTGTTTTCTTTAGGTTGTCATGTAACAAAATGCCACTTTTTTAAAATGCATGTTGTTCTGACCAGCGATACTGACATCGGACCACTTTTAACGCGCGGCTATTTCAAAATCCAGTAATCAGATTAAAGTTACTTATCCAAATTTCTGTGCATTACTATTTTTGTCATTTTCTCTAGTACTGCAATTTAATTTCATTTCCTCTATGCGTCTCGGGGAGTGACGTCAGGTCTATGCGACCATTCAGTCACGTTATCATCACCTGTGATACCTGACACCACGCTGCGACAGAAACGTAAACAATGGAGCGAGGAGGAAGATGCGCATTTTGTAGATGAAAATACAGGAATTATTTTGAGTTTCTGTCAGCGAAGGATGGCAATATCAATATTCGTTGTACACTTTGTGCCTTTCGATAAAGTGCTGTCTAGCTTCAAAAACACCACATCAAACCTGAATAAATGGAGCACGGGGCAGTCAAACTGATGGAGCAAGCCCCACCAGGTGGTTCCAAGCAGAGAGCTGCGACAGGAGGTCCCCCACCACCACCAAACAACAAAACACTGCCTTCAGTGCAAAACCAGTAAGAGGGGGAGTTTAAAAAGTTGCTCCGATGGTTTGTAGTAGAAAAAAGCTTCTCTTCAGCACGGCTGACTCGCCTTCATTTCGTGCCGTAATAAACCGAATCCCCACCACTGTAAAATGCCGAGCTGCCTCACAGAGGAGCTTTTTCTGCGGATCTGGAGCAGGAGTACGCAGAGATGGAGAGAAATCTGAAGGCTGCGCTGAACGATGTCGACTTTGTGTCAACTACCTTGGATATTTGGACTAATGCCAGTGACAGAAGCTATATGGGACTAACAAGGTGACTGTCCATATGGGACTTTACTACCCACACTTGAAGTAAGCAGAGTTAGTGAGGTGAAGTTTTTGGGCGTAGTATTGATGACAAACTGTCGTGGAGACAGCACATTAATTCTGTTAAAATAAAGATATCCAGATCTACTGCAGTATTAT
>JARVGS010000814.1:8267455-8277474 GCA_031762315.1 Hypsolebias antenori | reverse complement strand
TGTTTCATTTTTTCCAGTTGTTGTAGATGTTCTTTTTGATTTGTCTTATGGCTCAGAGATAATTTAGTCATTTGTTTTTTTTTTTTTTTTTTTTTTTTTTTTGTATTTTATGTCTCACTTAGTATTTTTGTCATTTGTGGTTGTGTTTAATGTGTTTTGACGTTTTGTTGCTGATCATTAAATTTCACTTCTCTTCTGTAATGGTTCTTTTGTTTTATATGTTTTGTTGTGTTGTCACTGCGTACTGTGTTTTTTGTAGTTTATATTTTTACTTGTCATAATGTTCACTCAGTCCCTCATGAAACTCAATAACTAATTGTTGTGAAAGTTGCACCACAGTTTTGGCTCTTTGCACCAACTTGAACACTTCAAAAGCTTGCGTTTGTTTGCAATTTTTTTCATTCATTCAACCTTTATTTAAACAGATAAGTCACAATGAGCCTCGAAGACTCATTTACAAGTGAGAGCTGTTGGACAGACAATAAAGTGGTGAAAAAATGACACAGGGTTTGGAGACAAAAAAAATTCCTTAACACATTTTTGATCTCTGTTTGAAGGTCAAAGACGTGGTAATAAAAAAACGTCTCGCACACAAAAGCACATAGTGACGTAGACATTCTGCAGAGGTGGGGAGACACGCTGAGAACGATGAGCAATGTTCATAGAAGCTCTCGAGGGCACTGTAATAGTTCTGATAAAGATGGAATAATCAGCCAGCTCCCTCCGATGAGATCCATACACATTCTCGAGAGATGTCGAGGAATGGCCAAGGCCAACGCTAATGAGGATCCAAGAGTCCTGAAACGATGACAGAATGTTTATTCAGCTGGTTCACTCTGGTTGACGGTGGAAATTCCCCGATGGGCGGGGTTGAGCGTCAGATTACGTCCTCCAGGCGTTTTCAGATAAGGTGGCCTTCCAAGGTCAGCCGGGGGAGCCAAATTCAGATAACACACTGTTGTTTTGAGTACAGGCAGAACATAATGACATCTACCTTGACTCTGTGTTGGTCCAAAAACAGTTCCGAATGGAAACGTGCCTGAGTAATAAACCCCGAGATCTGATCCATTCTGCCCAAGGCAATGGAGTCTGGGTACACAGGCAAGAACCAAGCCATCACAAAGGCAAGCAGCATGATCGGGTCCCAATTTGCTGCAGACAACTTCCTTAACCGTAGATAAAACCAGCAACCAGCTGAATCCAAATAGCAGGAACCAGTTATCATAAATCCAATTTAATGTGTCCTTAAAATCCACAGATGACAGCAGAGAATAGACACTTCATCAAGTCTTCAAGTCGATGAGATATCCAGCTGTGTGCGTGTCAACAGGGCAAAGAGGCTTGCATAAAGCCTCTCTTCTTTTTGAAAAAATGTTATCAAATTATGTAGAGGGACCAACTGGCCAAATAAGTCCATAATTATGGTTCGGAAGATATGCAAGAGAGGCTCAGAAGCAGTTTCACGGACAGACAAAGCAGCAAAGTGGAGAGGGAGGGGAAGCGTCCGACCTCGGCAGAAGCAAGTGGTGAATGATTTGTTCTTGTTCAGTTTCTTTCAGCTTCCTTGTGCAAACTTAAACTTTTTTCAGCTGCTTTCAGCTGTTTTTTTCAGCTGTTTTGTGATCCTTTTAGATTTTTTTCTACTAGCTACATTTTTGTGCTTCTAAAGTCTTTCTGCTAATTTCACCTTGTTATGGTCCAAGTTTCTGCCTTTTCTACTATTTATTACATGTCAGTCTGGCTGATGGAAACAAAATACAGGTAGTCCCCGACTTATGGCGATTCGACTTTACGAACAAGCTCCCGTTGAAAAGCATTGCTTTGAAGTTACAGCGTTTATGCGACTTTACACCAGAATATACGGTAATAAAAGGGAGGGAGGGAGCAGGAGGGAGGGGGCTTGGCGCGCGCTCAGTGGAAACTTACAGATGGAGCAGGAGCAGGAGGGGCTAATATGCTAAATATGCTAACTCTGGACCGCACGTGGAAATACAGGAGACTTTATTGTTTTGAGCTGAGGTTTACAAGGCAGACAGGGTACAGCTGAGCAACGAGCTAACATGCTAACAGACGTTGCTGTACACGCTGTGGACCTCGTGAAGCAGCAGGAAGCTCGGAGGAGCAAGAGCTAACATGCTAACATACGGAGGAAGAAACCAGCTCCCAGTAAGAAATTAACTCTTTTTTTCCTTTGTTATGGCTCCTAAATGTGTGTGGTTTTTGAGGATAGGCTAAGTGCTTGGTAAAAATACAGTACTGTATGTATGAGGTGCTTGGATGTATGAGGTGCATGTATGAGGTGCCGTTTGGACGTATTTTCCGACTTACGGCGATTTTCGACTTACGAACGGGCGTAGGAACGGAACTGGTTCGTAAGTCGGGGACTACCTGTACTTTCCGGATCATTGCAGTTTGGTGAAGTGTTTACAACAGAGATGGGCGCCATTTTTCTTTCTAGGAGGCCATGTTGAGCCATTTAAAGCAATCAAAAGGGCCACCTAGAGAGTTATAAAGTAAATATTCTTTCAGACAGAGAATCTGGAAAATGTTTCCAGACTTTTCTTTTATTTCTTATTTGGAGAAGTTGTAGCACGGCTAATAGGCTTGGTCAAACTATTTCCTCCTCACACTCCCTACATGTATAAGACATAATTTCTGTAAACTGGCCATTGGAGCAAATTTTGATTTATTTCAGCTCCATTGATACAACTAATTCATAACTTATTTTAAAGTTTATTTTTAATTAAGGATAATGGGGGCCATATGCGGATTGTCCAAGGGTCAGTTTTAGCCCCCGGGCCGTATGTTGCCTGCGTGTGGTTTAATGTTACAGACAATGTTTTTCTGACTAATTCAGCATGTTTTGAGATTAATCCATTGGCTTCAGAAAAAAAAAGGCATGGGGGGAGTTAATCCACTCGTCTTCTTGTGTTCGAGCCTGTTCAGCACTTCCTGTCATTCTCCCTCTCCCTCCATCCATCCTTCCCTCCTCCCTCCTTTATTTTTGGAAACATCTCATTCTCGTGAGTCACAAAGGCTCGGTCTAGCGAGCTCGTTCCTCCTCCTCCTCTTTCATCTCTCTCGCTCCGCTGTTTATGATATTAAAACATCAAGAGAGTCGAGCGAGAGGAGGAAAAAAAAAAACTCCATCTCAGTTGATCAGAGAGATTGGCGGAGGGAAAAATGAAGGTTTTGTGAGACATTAATTTGCCATATTTACATAGTTGACAGGTAATGGATGGACACGTCTGCCTCTTTATATATATATATATATATATATATATATATATAAAATCTCACTGTGGCTGTAGAGGAATGGTCTAATTTGCATGTTTGCAATGCAGTCTCACTTCTTGCTAGAGATTTCTCACACATAAGACGAGTCACATCCGGGAAAATCAGCTAAACGATGTTGCCATGGCAACTACAACATGGACTTTAAGCATCCTGCTGACACAGCTTCACATCTGAATGCAGGATTAAGCAACTCCCTCAGACAGATCGTTTCATCGCGTCTTTTGAGCTCAGTGAATGTTTCTGTTCGGCTAATTCTAGAAACATGACTTGCCCTGACACGTATAATCTACCACAAAAATTGTAATACATATGTTTACTCCAACAATTAAAGCCCATGTTATTAATAAAAATCTTGTGCAGTTTCTTGGCACTCAAGTTATGTTTTGGTGATCACTCTCAGCTACTAACACCAAAGTTTAGTTCAATATATGTAAAAATTATTGAATTATAGCCTTTTTTTGTGTTCTCAAAATTCATTTATCTGTCGCAACCATCTTCTATTATTTTGACTCCATAATTTAGTCAGTTGTAGAAGTGCACCTATTGATTAAATTTTATGGGTTTAATTAAAATAAGTCCTGTAGTTCATGAGATGTTTTGTTAACAGACGGATACGATTCACTCCAACAAATATTACTCATATGTTCCACACAGATTTTGTGTGATCAGATCCAAAAGTATATGATAGGGATGCATTTCTGCTACTATCACACCAAATTTTGAATCTGTGTCTGTAAAACTGATTGAGTTATAGTTATGTGTAAACTGATTTAAATTAGTTGTGGCAGCCATATTGAATCTGTTTTGCTCTACATGGTAAACAGTAGTAGATGAAGATGAAGATTTTCTGAAAGTTTCATTAAAATATGCCCAGTGATTCATGAGATATTTTGCTGACAGACAGACAGACCTAAGCAAATAAGTGATTGGAGGTCTTTCTTGGCAGCAGAGAGTAAATTGTCACAAAGCAAATTTCCCCAGCAAAACAAATAAAGTTCATAGTATCAGATTGTACTCTCACAACACATCCTTTAAGTAAAAAAAAAAATACTTGCATTTTAAAGTTTTATGGCTTCTCAACAGTAACCACGAGCTTACAAACGACGTGTCAGAACAAAATAGCCGAGCAGCTCATTTGAAAAAGGCGTTCTTTCTACCGGAGAACACGGTCACCACGGTGAAAAAGCCATTTTCTACCGTCTGTGTTCAAAGAATTCAATTTTCCTCTTGAGGAATTGTATTTGCTCCACAGATATAATAACTCCGGTCCCACCGGCTGATTATGCTGTTGTTATTTGTGTCGTTTATAAGCTCATGGCACGTTCACAAGTAACACAAGCTTTTATAGTCACTGTTGTACAACATTCCACATGATATACCTTTGATTTCAGACGTGCTTCATTTGCACCCAAACATCCTCAACCCTATGTTTGTAGTCGTGGCATAATAATTACCATTAGTTTCGGCTTGGCGTTTTGCACCGACGTGCTCTTCTGATACAATTTGCATCTTTGTTTCATGCTCAGGGAAAACTGGAAAAAAAAAAAAAGCTTTGAAATTGAAATGCCTTTAATAAAATGGCAAAAAGCCACGATTGTGCTTGAGAAACACAAACAGTATCACCGTGAAAATACTCTCACACTCTTCATGAGCTGCAGGAACTCAATAAATCACCTCAGCCTTGGATGGATGTTTGTAATTTTATGCAAAAATAGCAGCAGAAACTAGAGAAATTGCATTTCCTGCGAAAATGCGTATTGCTGAAGAACTTGCTGAAAAACTGCTGAAATATAACTGAAATGTAAGAACGAGCCTAAGTTAGCAGAAGGAAGCAGAAAGAACATATATTCGCTGAAGTTTGTTTAAATAAGCAGAAATGAGCACAAAATTTTGGAAATTAGCTAAAAAAGCTGAAATTAACAAAAATAACTGAAAAGTAGCTGAAAAGGCAAGAGCACAACTGTGCCCAATTAAGAAAGAAGCGAAAATGAGCACAAAAACGCGCAAATTGTCTGAAAAAAGCAGAAATTAGCAACAAATAGCTGAATGGTAGCTAATAAAAAAACAGAAGCTTAAATTAGCAGAAGGAAGTGGAGAGAGCATAATTGTGCCCAGTTAGGCTGAATGAAGCAGAAATGAGCACAAAAAAATTTGGAAATTATCTGAGAAAAGCAGAAATTTGGAAAAAAAAAAAAAAGAAGAAGAAGAAGACGAAGAATCCGAATAGTAGCTGAAAAAGCATAAAGAATCTTGAATTACAAAAAAAAAAAAAAAAAAAAAAAAAGTGGAGGGCACGATTTTGCTGAATTAGGTTGAGAAAAGTTTAAATGTGTGCAAAAAATGTGGAATTAGCTGAAAAAGCTCAAATTTGCATAAAACAGCTAAACAGTAGCTGAAATAACAGAAGTAGCTGAAACTTGCAGAAAAAATCTTTAAGGAGCATAACAAGCTGAAATTAGCAGAAAAAAGTTAGATGAAGCACAAAAAATGTTATCGTTAGCAGAAAAGCTGACAGGAGCACAAAACAGTAGGAAAAGCAGCTGAAATCAGCTGATAGTAGCTGCAAGTTGTGAACAGATCTAAAAATATGAAGGATATAAAATGAGTTGAATTCATTTTCTATGAGAAAAACAGCAGAAACGGCTAAATATTTCAGAATAGATAAAGTAGCAATAATAAATAAATATAAACAGGATCATAATAGTGTGAATGCTAAGCATTGACACAATAAGTTTGTAATGGGACCCTGCTGTTTGTATTATTTATAAATGCTAAAAAAGCACATCTAGTGTTAATTTTTTTTTTCAACCTTTATTTAGGCAGGTTGATCTCATTGAGCCTCGAGGACTCATTTACAAGAGAGACCTGGCTACAAACTAAGGATATTAATATGTACAGTTTCAGTGTACAGAACATTTTTAAATACTTTGATTCTATTTTTGTATGCTATTTATTTTAAATACAAAAATCTAATCTGCCCTGCTGTGGGATGAGGCTTCAAAAATGATCTGCAACACATGCCTGTGAGTAACAGTGTCAATCACTAGATGGGTGATATTAAGGCCTCGTCAACACAACACGAAATATTGTAAGATATGCTCAAACATGTTGTGAATTACTCTCAACTACTACCACATTAAATTTCATTCTAATATCTGTTAAATTGACTGAGTTGCAGACATTTCTGTGATGGCTATTATTGATTAGCTAAGCCAGCCGTCTTAAATTAGATTGACTTCAAAAGGTAATCAGTTGTAGCTGTACATTCCTTGAATACTTTCTGAGAGTTTAATTAAAATCTGACCAGTGGTTTATGAAATATTGTGCTAACAGACAAACAAGGTCGGCTGCAACATTTGATGATTTCAAGCAACAACATTGCACAAAGAGTAGCACTTAGAGCATGTTTTGGGGATTTCTCTCAAACACACCTAAATTTAGCACAATTTCTGTAAAAATGACTAAATGTTTGTGTTTTATAAGGTTTGTTGTCTGTGGCGGCCATTTTAAATCAGGCTGTAAACAGTTAATCAGCTATGAACGTATATCTAAAAAAATTCCTAACTGTTCCATCCATAGTTTAATGAGAGATTTTGCTAACAGACAGACATAGTTTAAATATTTAGTGGCCAAATTTTAATTAAAGACCTTGTAACCTTTTTTCTCTGCAAGCCTTTATGAATCCTCCTTTTATCCAAGGAGAAATGAATCATCACCATTTGAAGAAATAAAGCATAAATTTAAACAATGCATAAAAATCGGTCCATATTTTTTTGGATATGGAATTGTGACTCATTGAACTGTAAAATATACTTTGACTATTCCTACTGTCATTAAATTGAGTCAACATATTTCTTCTAAGCAACTTTTCCAAAGCCGTGGTGGATTTGTGAGAAAGACTCCTCTGTAAGGGATGAAAGTTGGATAAAGAAAGTAACTTAATCCAACAACTAAATTCAATTTCTTGTTAGTTTTGGTCAAAGCTTCAAAGAGCCACAGGTGAGAGACTAAAGAGTAAAAGTAAAGTAAAGTGCTATATGTTGTCATCACTGTATGTTGATGACATCATTGTATGTTCTCATACAATGGCGAAATTTGTTCTCTGCAATTTAACCCATCACATCTGAGATATACCCAGGTGGAGCAGTGGGTAGCTATGTAGGCGCCTGGGGAGCAATTAGGAATTGGGCGTCTTGCCGACGTGGGAATGGCTGGGAGTCTTTCTGGTCCCAGGTCGGCTGCCATTACCCCATCTTGGCCCTGAGTGCCGCATGTGGCTCCAGAGTTGTAAGTGCCATGCTAACCGTTTAGTCATTTGTAAGAAGAAAAACATTTATAAAGATTATTTAATAAAGAGCTTCTGATCTCAAGCAAATCTGAGAATGAGTACCAGTATTTTCTCCCCTTCTCACATCTCAACTGATTTTTTTCCCAGTTTTTCAAGAGGTATGCAAGAACTTTACCGTCTTCTTCCTCTCCTGTTCATGCCCTTCTCCAACGGCCACGTGGCCTCCGCCGTTATCGACCGTCGCCAGACGATCGGAACAGGTCGCTGTCAACGTCTCCTGCTGTCTATTTGTTTCAGCTACGGTTATTCGGTTACGTCAGATTCGTGATGTGATTTAGACAAATCAGTGGATATCGCCAATTCTTTCAAAGTGTCTGAGCTGAACCTGTCTCTTCTTTTCCCCCACCGTTGCTACAGCCAAATTGAATTTCTTCTCGTGCGTATCCTGTCTAATAGAGTCATAATGTCAAGGAGGTTCATGTCTTGACAATGAATATCCATCAACCTCTTTAAAGCCCTCTGTATGCCGAAGTGTAGCAATTTGGCTTCATACATCTGAGCATCATGTATAACAGGAAATGTTGCCGATCTCTGGCAGCAGGAGCCTTTCAACTAAGATCAAAGTAAATCCGTGAGATCCAGATTGTTTGAGGGAAATCACTCAAACATGCATGAGTACCCTTCAGTGCCGTCCTCTCGGGCTTGTGTTTGCTCCTTTGTGCCCATTTTATACACTTAAATAACCTTAACTGGTTTTTCTTTTTGAAGCAACTAAATGAGTAGCTTTTTCTTAGTTTTATTTATAGACGCCCACGAGGACAAAGCAGCACGTCCATCTTCAAGAGATGGCCATCACCAATTTGGATCAGAAAGTCTATAATCATTTGCAGCAGTTTATTTCAGTTAACTTTGGGTTACCCGAGATCGAGCAACTAGCGGATGGTCTACATGTTGGGGTGGGTAGCACCAAAATGAAGAACAGAGGCACAGCTGTTTGGAAAGGTCAACTCGGCTTGCAAAAAGTAAAAGTTATGCACGGAAAGCTTGCTGTAGACAAATTCTGTTGCCTTCAATTCATTTATCTGTTGTAGAAATGGTGCAAACAATCACTAAGGATGGTATTTTGGTTCGTTCAGTTCTTGTTCTGGTAAAGTAAATACTTAAGTTTATTCCATCTGGTTTCAAAAACAGAATTTCACCATTTGATAAGAGAGACGATCACCATTTTGCTTGGCTGTCTAAATGTTTTGGACGTAAGAAACATATGGACACATAAGGTTATTTATGCAGTGTCTAGAAAAAGTATTCAAAACCTTAGAATTTTCCACGGTTTGTCATGTTACAACCACAATCTTCAAAGTATTTATTGGGGTTTTATGTGACTGAGCAACAGAAGGTTGGACATAACTAGACGAAAAATGATACGTGGTTTGAAGTTTATTTTACTAATTTGAAAAGTGCGAGGGGCATTTTTAATCCCCAAACTTTAATCCAGGCCAACCACAGAAGTCGCTTACTTCGTAAATAGCGTCCACCTGTGTGTAGGTTGAACTCAGTAAAAATACAGCTGGTCCATAAATCTACAGAACGTGTCATCAAACAGCATCATGAAGACCAAGGAACACACCAAACTGGGATGAATTGGGATTTTTAAAGCAGTGTTAGCTTTAAAAATAATTTTCTAAGCTTTAATGGCATCATAGAGCTCTGTTCATACCATGGTCTAAAGCATGTAAAGCGTATGGAACCTATGAAGACCTTGTCATTAACACCCTGCTCCTTGAGTGCCTCCCAGTCCACAAGGTACTGAAGCAAACATCTGGAGTGTAACAGGCAAGACATGGAATAGGTGAGGGAGCCATTAATGTCCAACCTGGAAGAAGAAACAGGGTAATGGGGTGAATTTGGACTGTGCTGGGAAGTTTTACCCCAATCAACACAGTTGATTATTTTCAGATGGGATAAAGTCCAACAAAACCTTGAGGCAACTTTCTGTTCTACAGATGAGGGGATTATCCTTGGTGGTGAACCAGATGTCTAACTAAAGGAGTCTGAAGAACAATGATGATTGGTTGACCTAAAGTGGATGGCAGAGGTCCAGAGATGAGTGGCCATGGATTTCTTGCATATCTTGAGGATATTGTCCTCTTATTTGGATATTTGTCCCCTTTGGTACAGGGGCATGTGTTTGGAAGCTATGCGTGACATGAAAGGTATAGAGTCTCTTGGCAACAGAGGTTAGGGAGTTAAGGATCTGCTCATTCAAGTAACTACAAAGAGGGCTCATCAAAGCCCCAACCTTGGAACTTGGTCTTCACCTCCTGGTTCAAGCACTCTGTCTGTTCATCTAACTTTATTTGGCACCCAGAAACTGGCAAAACATCCCAGAAGTGGGGGGGGGGGGGGGTCTTTGTCTGAGATGGTATCGGTTAGA
>JARVGS010000814.1:8233017-8244723 GCA_031762315.1 Hypsolebias antenori | reverse complement strand
TTGTTTATGAAGCACCTTGATAACAGTTTATCTGTTTTAACTGTGCTCTAGAAATAAAGTTGACTTGACTTGACTAACTGTTTTTGTTTTATTTTTAATACCATTTTCTTTCACTTGTTCTTCTCAATTTGTATGCTTTATTTTATGATTTTCTGCTGTTGTCTTTGTTGTCTACTGTTGTCATCACTCTTTGTTAAAATCAGGTCTGTCTTGTAAATGAGTTCCCGAGGCTCAATGGGATTAACCTGTATAAATAAAGGTTGAATGAAAGCACATTGGACAAACATCAGTCACAGCCTGACCCTCACCCGAAAGTAGGGATGCTACTCACAAATCTATAAATGAAAACTCCAACGCAAACCCACACCAGCCCAGCGCCTCTCACCATGGACATCTCCAGAGTGTATCAGGATCTAGCCCCTTTCAAGGAGATTGGAAATTGGTTCCAGAGTCCATGCAGTGAGCCCAACTATATTTAGTCAGCATTTCTCAACCTCACACCCAAGCTCAGGTTCCTCCCCCCTAGAGAAGTAGTATTTCATGTCCCAAAAGCTTGCCTTGGTAAGGCATGGTCAAAGCATCAAGGCTTCTGCTTTCGCTACTGCTCATGGCACCATGCAGCCAACATGTATGAGCTTTTTTGCAGGTGGTGGGCCAACAAGAAGGCAAATCTGTCATGTTTTCTGCCAAGTCATGCTCTATTTTCTGCCAAGTCATGCTCTGACCCCAAGTCTTGCTCTCCAACCACACCCCTCTGCACCTCTGCTCAATCAAGCTCATTCCATCCACCTGTTCCAAGCAAGCCTCATGCTCACAGACACACTCCACCAGATCACTGAATCCCTTTTGGTAGGAGATGTCCATTGTTTATGTCACAGCTCTCTCGGATTACCTTGTCTCTACCCCACGCCTCTCTTTTGGATTACCGGCCTGCCTGCTCCTGGCCTGTTACCTTATCGCTCATCTGATCACAGTACTGACCTGCCTTTCTGGATTATGCCTCACAGATTCTCCTCTTGAAATTATTATTGGACCTCTAACTCCCCGGTAATGACCCTCTGCTCTACTCCTGACTCTCGACTCTGGATGCTAGTCTGGATTATGTCTGTCCCCAACCTGCTCCTCTGCTGCAAACCTGCCTGCTACGGTGGTGTCATTCTGCCCGACTCCTTCAGGAGGCGCTCACCATTTTTGCATTAGAAGGTTAGTGACTGCTATTCTGTTTACCTCCCTGATCACAGAAACCGTCAGTCCCCTAACCTTACATAGCTCTGCAGATTGGATTCGATCCAGGACCTTGACCTTCACCAGCATTGTTTTCTAATAAAACTGTTAAATCATTCCTGTTGTAAAGCATCTTACTCAAATTGGAAAACTCATACCTTATCAAAACCATTCTAACTTATGTGGGCTGAGCCAGACCGGGCCCCGTAGGTAGCCCAGTCACCAGGCACTCACCAGTTAGTGTGTGGCATTGGTGAACGCCTGGTGACCGGGTCTCTACCCACAGGGATGGTCTGGCTCAGCCCGTATAAGTTAGAAGGGTTTGTTTTCTTGATAGCCCACCACTTGCATTAGAGCTCATACATGTTGGGTGCTCTGGAATGAGGCCTTAGTAACCCACGTCAGGGTGAGGGACATCCAACTCCTGGCTGTTTTCTGTCCATTTGAGTATTCTGAGTACTCATTTAAAGTTGTAACCTCCAAATCTCTAGCTGCAGTTTGTACATATCATTGCATCCAAATGAGCAGATTTCCTGATGTGTATCTGGCAAAAAAAGAGGTGTTTTTTTTTTTATAGATCGTGATCTGTAAAATATGTGTACCAAAGTTATAGGGTGTACATAAGTACTCTTGGTTTTTACTACCTTTTTAAGGACCATTTCTGATTTCATCACCAACTGTGTCTGGACAAATAGCTCTTCTAGGAACCAAAGTCCAGTTCTAATACAGTGAAACCTTATTTTTGGGTTAGGTGTCACGTTTACAGCTAAGGTGTGAACTGAGTTTAGGTTTAGGGTTATGCATGCACTGATTTTGGCAAGATTTAGAGTTTGATTCTGGCAATGTTTAGCAATCTTTATTCAAGGTTACAATACCAAAAAAAATGTTTAAGCCAAAAACAACTGGACTTTATTCTGAAGCTCAAGATGTTTCACATCTCATCTGAGTAGCTGTCTCAGTTCAAAGAACAGGCAGTGTGGGATTCAAATTATGAAGATGACAGTTTCTTTTTTTGCTGAGGGATTTCGTCCTTCATCCCAAGGACTTCTTCAATCTTAGGAGCCACCAAACAAACTGAGTCCCACAAGCAGCTCACTCCCATAGTGGAAAAAAAACTGTTTGCTGGAGATAAGATGGCTTCCAGGGCCTGTCCTCTCTCCCATCAACTCCTCTGAGGCAGCCATGCCAAAGTGGATAAAAAGCACCAAAGTTTAGTGCAGTTCCTCAGACTGACTGAAGTATTTTGGATTAAAGATTAAATGTTTCAACAAGTTTTTTTTTTTTATTTGTCCAGAGGACCTGACTTAACTTTGTTAGATCCCCTCTCCTACATGCTCCAGGCTCACTGCTAACACTACCAGTTCTGGATGTCTCAGATGCATAAAAGTGACAAATTAACTTTGACAATGCCTGTTGCTATCGGTTTTACTTAAATCACACACTGACAGCCAAAGGAACTACAAAGACTTGGCTCCCACAGCTAAGCAACAGTCATAAATGTTGTTGAGCTAACAGGTGACTCCAGTGGTTAATCAGTGTACATGTAACAATTACTTTTTGAGAGTTTCAGTAAAACTCACCCATTGGTTCCACAGCGAAATAATTGAGACATGGCCAACAATAATTGCCTTCCAACCTCAATGTTGGGTTATAACCAATTAAGAAAGTAACATGTACTAAAAACTCTTCTCTTTTATAGTGATGCATTTGTAATCAGTTGTGGATCAATCATTTTCCTATAAAAATTAATGGTATAATGCATATTCATTATTAGAAGACATAAAGGAGTTTCAAAGGGCTCAAATCTTTTCCAGGCTTGTGGCTTTAATGTGACATAAATCTAAAAACAGCAACAACAAAAAATGTGTAAGGTTAGTGTAAGGTTAAAGGACTTGTCAGCACACTTACATTACCCAACTGTGCAATAAATGGTAAATGGAGCTTACTTATATAGCGCTTTCCAGCCCCCTGTGAGGAGCCCCAAAGCGCTTCACAGTACCAGCCATCCACATACACACATTCATACACCGGTAGCGGTAGGCTGCCATGCAAGGTGCCAGCCAGTCCTACCGGGAGCAACTTGGGGTTGTGTCTTGCCCAGGGACGCAATGAGGTATGCAGTGACCGGGGATCGAACCCGGGACCTTCCGGTCCTGAGCCGGCTGCCCTGCCTCTACACCATAATAAAGAAGAGGCTTGGGTGTGTACTGGGGCTGCAGTTACAATTAAATCTCAAGATTATCGAGGGCTTTTGGAGCAAAAAATGTGCTGCTCAGTGTAAAAGCTTGGAAAATGAACAAAAAGCGCAACTAAACACCCAAGGATGTCGTAAGAACGAAACGTTCGACTAGTCTAAAGATCTAAATCCTACTGAACATCCTGGAAGGAGCGTTTCATTGGTTTGGTGTTTGTCTTTCTGTTTGGTTTCTTTTCTTAATGATTCATCAACGTGGCCACAAAGCGATGGAGGTGGGAGAGCGGGAGTCATAATTTGGAACGCCTGCTGAAGAAGCGTAAATGTGTTATTGACCTATATTCTCCTCTTGCATATACAAAGCCATCGTTTGAACCAGATCCCTCCAGCATCAGCCCATCCATCTGCTGTAAGTCTCCTCCCCAGAGCCTGGTGGGAGGTGATGCTGCGCCGTTTCTAAAGAGGCGGAGCTTTAAAAGATAAACAACCTCAAAGTGATTTCTTTTTTTTTTGTTACTCCTTTCATCTTTGTGTAAAGCTCCCTCCGATGTGATTTTCTGTGATTGTGACTGCCCGTGTCTTTCAGAGTGTCCATACGCGTGTGGGATTGTCTGACACATAAATCATCTCCATAATTATTCTGAACAAAGCTTCTGAACAGTGTCAGCCCCAATATCTGTAACCGCCGTGATTCACCAGAAGATAAACGCGAGAACTGCGAACAGTCGCACCGACAGCAAGGTTTAGAGAAACCTCAAACTAGGTCAGAAGTTGCTTCAAAACATCTTACTTTGTAGCCTCAAAGGATCTTTGGAATACCTCAAGGCAAAGGTTTGTTTTACAGAGAAAAGAGACTTTTTTTATTTTACATCCATCAAATCATGAGAGGAATGAATTTACGTGTTAAAGCTGTGATTGATTAAATTATTACATGCGCTGTTTTCTGTAGACATAGCTTTTCAAAACATGAGCTATAGAATTAATTCATTTGACGTTTAAATTGCCCTATTAAATAAGAGTATAGCTCAAATTCAGTACTGGATTATAAAAGAAAAATATAAAAAGGATCAAACCCAAGAGATAAAAAAAAAAAACATTTCAAAATGCATTTATTTCTCAAATAGCAAGATGCCCAGCTGGAAAACCAAATAATATTTAAAGGATTTTTCAATTAATTTAGCTCAAATCCCTGAAAAGTGGTGATGAATGGAAGACCGTGACTTTCATTTTTCAAAACTGGTAACACTCAGGGTTTTATTTTACAAGAACATTTAAAATGAAACCATACAAGTTGAACATGATTGATTTAAAACAAATGGCACCATAGAAGACCACAAAATGTATGAATAGTTGCTCAGTTTGTTTGACGTCATGAATTTGCATAAACAAATTGATCTAAACCCTCCCCCCCCCTTTCTATGATGCCATTTAAATCCCTTGATAAATGCATTAACCATAAACTGGGATTAAAAAAAAAAAAAATCAGGACGTGGCCAAAGTGTCCTGCGTTTATTTCTCTACACATTTGTTCTTTTGTAATTGACAAGTAGTCACTTTAAACAAGTTGTTAGAGTACTACGATTGAAAAGAGAGCCAGGAGACGCAAGTAAAAAGGTGAGTAGGTTTATTTACAAGGGGTCAGGACCAGAGTTGCATTCGGGCCCAAAAAAAAACCCAGCCCGTAGCCATCATTTCCGAACCCCACCCGACCCGATGAATTAACAGTAATTACAGGTCCGAACCCAAAAAAAGGACATTTTTTATTAAGCTTTGACTGCTTATAATTATTTGCGGTCAGCGAACACACGGTCCGCGGTAAAGTTAGTTTCACTTTGGACATTCCAGCTCCGTGGCTTCAGCGATGTCTTCCTCTCCATCGAGTTCGGCTGACCGAACTCAGACTGCTTGCATCGGATCGAACGAGAGGAGCACACCGCTGAAGTCACGGAGCCCCAACGTTCATTGTAAAACTAGCTTTACCGCGGTGACGCGCGGCTGAATAAAAGGGGCAGAAGATCGGCGCTGAGGGGGCGTTTGTCCTTTCATGGCTGTCAAAGAGCACTAAAACCCTGTGCATTCTGATGTATTCAGACACAGACCGCTCTGACTTGTCTGCTTTGGGACGTCACCTGTTTGGATCATCGGCCGCGTGCATCCGCTGAGTGCAGCAGCTAAATGAACGTCCATTTGGGCAATGGATTGCTGTCTGGAAGTATAGTCCCATATGAAGCTTAACGGAACTTTAGTTTACCTCTTTCAAGGCCGGTCAGTTCGTGGTGAAATGGTTGCATGCGGCTGGTGATTGTATGACAAGCCATGTTGTTATATAATTGGATTTATGGCAAGCTATGTTGCCATACAATTGAATCGCGGCTGATCCGATGATCCAATCAAAAGACTGACACCAACCTGGCCTGCCCATCGAGCACATTATCATGGCTCAGGTTAGAAATGACAGCTCTAGTCAGGACAACCAGTGACTGGAGGGTCTGTGGAGGTCTGCTCATGTGAGTTCAGATACTTCAGGGATGATGGTTTGGCAAAAGACAAGTTAAGAATCTTTCTGTTTTAGTCCCCAGGTTTGAGGGGCGATTGAAAGGACTTGAGGTTATGTGCTCAGGGGATGCTTTCCAGATGAGGTGGAGATCCAGACAGTGTGAAGTTAGGCAGGCCGACTGAGAAGATTGAGTGCGAGGAACCTTATTCCTTTGTTCCATACAGGTGAAGCTGAGTTTCAAGCAGGTGGAGGTAATCAAGAGAGGGTAATACCAAAGAGCCAAAGGGGATGCTGCGAATACAAGTGAAAAACAAGATAATATCTTTCTGGAGAAAGGTTTGCTGCATGAGCTAGGGCTTCAACAGAAATCACCAATTGGCAATCAACAATCCCGCAGAGTCATGGATTCACTCAGTCTTAAGTAGTGTTGTAATCAGCAGCGACTGCTGAGATTAAGCACTGCCTAACAACATGAGCTGCAGGACAGGAGAGGGAACCAGAACCACAGAATCCAAGCACATACAGGATATCATGTATTGTATCTGTAGCGCAAAATCCACCCAATCATGTTGGATTGGCAGGTGCAAGACAACTGTCGCATGGTAGTTCCAGTTTGCTGACATGCACATAGATTATTTATTGTATGCTTTACAGCCATCCTCCCTGGTGAGAAGGCACACCTCGGCTTGCTTTGTCACATTGAGTTGACTTGAACGTGTTTTTTATTCTCTCAATAAATTGGGGCCCAGTATGTCTCTATTGTTTTTATGATTCTGTTGTATTTATTGCTTTTATTGCTGATGCACATGTGAGGTAGTGACATCAAGAGTACCATCACTCCATTTTCTCCTCTTTTCATACAGTAATAGTGCAAAATTCAATGCAGTGATTCATAAATGGTTCTGTGCACCATATCAGTTGCTTGTAGAATTTATCTTGTAGCCGAAGCCACCAACTAAAAGAGCACCAGGCCTGGCTGACACTGAGGCAATCTGCGCATGAGTAAATGTACCAAAACACATGCACGTATGCAAACCACGTCCCAAGCCTCCATCCAAAGTCTCATTAGATTGATTATTTCCAGTGGAGGAGTTAATGTAGGCATCAATGACGGCTGTTCTTTGAAAAACAAATCAAACAGGTGACAGGAGACCGAAGAAGAAATGAACATATTTTCACTGCTGCCAGCACTCCGAGCCGTTCAATTTGCACATGCAAATGAAATGGTTTTCTTCAAATTATTTACCTTTCTGTCTCTGGCAGGTACGTGGCAGCGGCAGAGATTATCGCCGTGGCGTTCCTGCATAATGTGAGCGCTCAAAGACAGGAAGCAAAAGGGAAGATGATCTCTGCATCACTGTTACCGACCCAGAGTATGATCTGACTCGGACTCGTCCAATATGGCATCTAATATGGCAGTTTAGCTAAAAATCTTCAAAATATTGCTAATTTTCACGAGAATCAACAGATGAAACTCAAAAAGTAACTTCTAGACGTATAACGTTTGGAGTCACCCAATACAAAATGGACACCACAGGTAATTGAACTTAACCAACAAAACATCCATCCATCCAATCATCATCCATCCATACTTCATCAGACATCTATCCAACCTTTATAAAACATCCATCCAACCATCAGCCAACACTCAGACGTCCATCAAACATCCATCCATCATCAGCCAACCATTCAACATCCATGCAACCTTCATTCAACCAACACATCCATCCAACCTTCATCATCCCTCCCACATCCATCCAACATCGATCCAACATCAAACATCCATCCATTGTTCATCCATCCAACCAGCATCCAACATCAGACATCCATCCAGCTATTATAAAACATCCATTCAACCATCATCCAACAAACAAACATCTATTCAACCATCATTCAACCAACAAACATTCATTCAACTTTCATCCAATAATCAAACATCCATTTATCATCAGTCAACCATTGAACATCATTCAACCTTCAGCCAACCAACACATCCATCCAAACTTCATCCAGCATCATACATCCATACAACCATTATCCAACCATCATTCAACCAACAAACATTCATTCAACTTTCATCCAACCATCAAACATCCATTCATCATCAGTCAACCATTGAACATCATTCAACCTTCAGCCAACCAACACATCCATCCAAACTTCATCCAGCATCAGACATCCATACAACCATTATCCAACACTCAGATGTCTGTCCAACCATCAAACATCCATCCATCAGCCAACCATGGAACATTCATCCAACCATCAGACATAATCCAAAATCATCCATCAAACATCCATCCAACCACCATCCATCCAACATTCATCCATCCATCAGACATCCATCCAACCATCAATCCAACCAACCATCAAACATCATCCATCCTTCATCCATGCAACCTTTATCCACCATCAGACATCCATCCAACATTATAAACATCCATCCAACCATCATCCAACACTCAGATGTCCATCCAACCATCAAACATCCAACCATCAAACATCCATCCATCAGCCAACCATTGAACATCCATCAAACATAGATCCAGCCTTCATCCAACCATCAAACATCCATTCACCCTCCCAACCATCAGCCATCCAAGCACATAACCATCAAATGTCCATCCAACCTCCTAACCATCTAACATCCATTCATCCTCGATCCAACCATCGAACATCCATCATCCAGCCAACATTCATCTTTCTGTCAATTACCCATTGACAAGGAGCTGGTGTCCAGCAGTCAGAGAGTGAGAAGTGGGTGGGTCACCTTGAGAGGTCTCCTGTTCTTCTAGGGCACATGTGTCTGCCTTGGGAGACCCTACCAGGGACAATCAGATCATTCAGGCACACAAACTCTTCCACCACGATTAGGTGGCGATTCAAGGAGAGTTGTATCGTTGTTGAGTTACAACTGCATGTCAGGCAGGCTCCCTCTCTCCCTGTTTTTAAGTCTCATTTGGAAACACACTTTTATTTGTGGGCTTTTGATCCAGCATGAGTTGATTTTAACGTCACTGTGCTTTTATTATTTTAATCATGTTGTTGATTATCTTTGCCTTTGTGAATTTTATGTATTTTATCCTGTGTCCTTTGCTTTATTTTGTTGTACAGCACTTTGGTTGGCCTTGCTGCTCTTTGAAGTGCTTTGTAAATGGTATGGTATGGTATGGTGTGGTATGGTATGGTATGGTAACACAAAAAATGGCTACAATTTGGCCCATTTTACATATCCAAAGCTAAAATTTGAGTGGTAGCAGCTGAAAGTCATTCACAACATATATTCTGAGTGCTAATGGATAGCTTGAAATATTGTGTATAAATTAATAACTGGTTTAACTTCCATTTGTTTAATATAACATCATAGTAGGAGGGCAACAATGACTCATTTCTTCAACTGTTCTCAGTTCTGGGGTCTTCTGCCAGTTTAGAGTCTTTTGTTTATTTTCTAAAAAATGTGTCACTCATAAAAGTATGTTCATTTTCTTCTTGTTTTAAAGCGACCCTGCTCAAATGTATAAAAAAAAACAATGAACACAAATTTTGACATAAACGAGTGTGCCGTCAACAGTCTCTCTGAGATTTTCTGTTGGCTCTGAGGTCTGGCACCTAAAACCTGCATATCAGTCAACACGGGACAAAAACTGTGACACATGCTTTTGTGTCAGCCTCCCCCCACTCCCACCTTCTTCCCTCTCGTCATTTTTGTTCACACTTCCATTGTCACGGGCGATCCCATGCACAAACAAATGGGTATCCACCAATTAGTGCTGTCAGCCTGCACCCTCTGCAAACCTTTCAGTTTGCTCCAAAATATCAGCTTTTAAAACGTGCAACAAGAAAACGGGCCGTCATGATGGAGCTGCGGCGGAGCCCAAAGCTAAATGTGTCCACGATGGGAGAATTTCTGGCTGTCAGACTTAAGAGGTCTGGCTTTTAAATTCAGAGTCATTTGTTCGCTTGCCCGCAACAGTCTGCTTCAGTACATCACTGCAGAGTGCTCGCCTCAAGCTCGACTTAATGCAGGCTTCTGCAGCAGACTCCCACTGCCATCACTACCTCCCTTTACCTCCCTTCAGTCCTCAGAGCAAGAAGTACCACTTCATGTATAGGAATGTGATGAAAAAAACAACTTTTTTTTTCAAAATATAGAAACAACCAGTCTGGTTGAGAGAAAGGAGTCTTTAATTTTAAGGTTGCCAGCAGGACATCTAATATCTACCATGTTTTGGTGGTGTTTTTCCAGGGAGCTACATTTAATTATATCTAAAACCACCAAAATTTGAAAATACAAGTGAGAATTTCAGCAACCCAGCCCCACAGAATCCAAATCACCTAATTTCACCAATGCAGCACCAGAAAGCTCACAGTTGGACCGGCTCAGACACTTCTTCATTGATAACTGGGGCACTGCGGGGGGAGCAAAAAGTGTATTTCTCCAAGCCATCTGTGGGTGAGTCATGACCGGAGTACATTACAGATTGACATGTTATTATCAAACAGCAGCCTTCTGGCTGGGAAGACGAAAGCGAGGGACAGACCAGGGTAGGAAAGTACAAACTAAGGATGAAAGATGGTGGAGGAGAGAGCAGAGGGAAAGATGAAAAGGCGCAGAAGGAGGGCGAGGAGTCGGTGTTTAGTTGAAAACTGTAAACTTGCCACAGTTTGACTTGGAGAGCCCAAATGCAGTCATCATCCACAGTAATCTCAAACGTAAATGTATATTTTAGCGGCTCGGCCATCTGGTAAGGACGCTCCCTGGATGCCTCCCTAGGGAGGTTTTCCAGGCGTGTCCCTGTCAAGACTCAGGATGTACTGGAGAGACCCAGAAGAGGTGGAAGAGGTGGCCGTGGAAAGAGATGTCTGGGCCTCCCTGCTCAAGCTGTTCCCACCGAGACACGACTCTGGAACAAGAGGAAGATAATAGATGGATGGATACTTTAGACCTGACGGTGTTTCATGACTCATCCCTTGATTTCACTTTTTAAAATTACTGGAATTAATACCTCATGGCTTGATCTCTAAATGGGTTGCAAATGTCCCCTTTTTGTACCATGTCTTTAATTCAGAGGGGTCTGTTTCAGAGTGTTCTCTAAACCCAGATTTTACAACATAAACCTGAGCCAGGGCTATACAAACTAGATCTAATGGTAATCTCACACAACACATTATGAACTAATGGTGTTTGTTACACTAGTTGATGAGGTCCAGATATGGACACCTTTATCATTTGCTCATTTAGCTGTAAAGGCCTCTGCTGCTCTGTTAAAGCACAGAAATCCATTTCTTTAACCTTTGGTCTATAACGGTGTCGGCACTTAAAGAACACCCACTGATTAAATTATCATGAGCTTTTCTGGGAATGTTCCACCGAGCGGCTGATCCACGTTGTGTTCTGGGAGGAGGATCCAAGCCTTGAATAGGGGATCATCTGATCAACAGAGGACGACATCTCTGTGGTCCACGCTGCTCACCTGGAGCAGAAGGACTCCTACGTCCGTATGCTCTTTGTGGACTTCACATCTGCCTTCAACACCATGATTCCCCAGACCCTGATGGGCAAACTACTCAAACTAGGACTAAGCCCCTCCCTATGCAACTGGGCCCTGGATTTTTTTTTTTTTTTAATCTAACAGGCCACAGTCTGTGAGGATCCACAGCTTCTTCTCCTCCACCATAATCCTCAGCGCTGGCTCTCCTCAGGGCTGTGTATTGAGCCCCCTCATATTCACTCTATAACGCAGTCATATTTACAGGTATTACGCTAAAGCTGATGTGGTAGTAGCTAAAA
>JARVGS010000814.1:8212620-8227200 GCA_031762315.1 Hypsolebias antenori | reverse complement strand
GAATTGTTTGTTTCATGGGGAGCAGATATGATAAGAAATGTTTTCTTCTTCTGCTTCCTTTCATTTTATGTTTTTTCAGTTTTCTTCTGTGTATAAAATTGTCATTGTTTTTTTTATATGAAATGAATAAAAAAAAAAAGTCACTGTGCTGTACGTCTAGAGCTGATATTTACTTTGAGAGAGCTTCATTGAAATCTGTCCAGTGGTTCAAGAGATATTTTGTTAACAGACATCCCAGTTGTTGTTCCTTAAAGTTTAAACTAAGATCGTCCATTGTCTGTGGTCAGAGTATACTTTGAGGATATTTTGCTAACAGACAGAGATGTGGGGTTTGAAATAAACTGGGTAAAATTTGTGGCACCACTGTTTTAAGTTATATTTGACCAGAATTACAAAAGTTGCTTAAGTATTTATAAATATAACATGCATGCTGTATAAATCTCGTTTTTTCTATTGCTTGTTGTGCTCTTCTCTGATTGGTTGGACTGTAGCCATAGCAACAAGTTTTATTTTTGTTTAAAGGAGCTTGTTGCAGACTATTAAAAAAATTATACAGTGCATATGTATTCTATATTAAGTAGTTTAGTTTGAAAGAGTTTACTCCAGTCAGCTTTGCAGATACTTTAATATGCAAGTCTGAAATGCAGGTACGCACTCAATGTAAACAAAGCAGAATCTGACATCAAATCAAATGTTTGGGAGCTCGTGTTGTGTGATTTTTGATAGACTAGAACAAATCGAATGAACTCCAAAAGCTGGCAGTATGACGTCCTATCTGTGATTTATTTTTCCATTGAGTTTTTTGCTTTGACCCTCTTTTTTTTTTTGTTCTTTGCATTCCTGTGTTTCTGCTATTCTCAGGATTTTCCCACAGTTTTTGCTCCTCAGTCCTGCCACACCTCACCTGCACATATTCTCAGTTGTCAGTTCAGCCCGAGTGTCTCCACTTCCTCATCATAAATATTCTGTTTGTTATTCATTCACCACCTGAGCAATGTGCATTATTCATGCCACTTCCAATTAAACCTGCACTTCCTTGTGCCCATCTTCAGTCTGTAGAATCTGCTACCACGTCAGCCGTTTTACTTTGTTTGAAAATAAATTTAACGTATTTTACACCATACACATCACACCACTGTATAAGTCGCATCAGTCCAAATAATAAAGTGCGGGGGGGTGGGGGGGGGGACATAAATAAGTCACTTTGCCGTGCACGTCACCTCTATTATGCGTCACCGCTGACAAACATGAGCCGGTGTTGTGGCAAAAATTGATTGGCTGCCAAATGGCTGTCGTGGGAACGTGCATGGGAGGACTTTAATAAGAATTTTACAAGATTAACACTTAAAAACAATTATTTGTTTGCTTGACATTATAGTAAAGGTGTGTCTCAGTTTAATGTTTCCTTAATAAAAGGTCTTTAACGGTCAAAACAGCTGCATTTCATCTGGGCAGCGCGACAAAATGCAGCTGTTTTGACGTTTGCTCCAGGAGTTCTGGAGGGAGATGAAGGTGGCTCGGTATGGCAAGCCAAGTGTTTAATTAATAGCTACTTTTACCTATCAATGAGGCGCTTGGCTTGCCATACTACTTGGGCGTCCTCTAGTGGTTGAAAATGGTAGTGTTCAATATTTTCCATGTCAGAATTAATGAAATCGTTAGATCTCAGCCAAAAATTGGGTTATAAATATGGGGAGGGTGAAATGTTGCTTCACTGTATAAGTCGCAGGCATGTTAATTTATGCCAAAAAAAAAAAAAAACCCTGCAACTTATACACTAGAAAATATGGTAGTTTAATTTTTTGAGCTCTTTGAGTCTATCTGCATTCCTGTGTTCAAACTGTTCAATGTGGCAAACCCCAGCAAAATAAAAGTTTGCAATGAAGGTGAAATCTGCTCCTGTACACAACAAAAACCAAATATTCTTACTCACTGGTATGTACTGGTATGTATAGAGGGATCATTCCCTGCAGCATGAAATAAAATACTAAAACAGTCTCCATTTTGTCTAGATTAGTCCGTATTGACTCTGCTGCCTTCTGGGAGATACTGAGTGTCTATTAAGGTCTGCACCTCCAGACTGTGCAACAGTTTTAATACTAGAGTCCTGAAAGAAAATGAACCCTCAAAGGAACGCAATATCCCAACCCAGTGTGTTAAACTTTATGCAACTGCGCCTTTATGACCCTTTTATGACCTTTCGTTGTTGTTTTATCTTGAAGTTTCATCTTTAATCCCTTTAACACGAGGCGTTGCACTGCAATTTTTATAATTCAGGCATTCTGATTCATTTGAGCAATTTTACCGCCGCAAAACACCACAAACCGAAGGATTGTTCAGACGCACCGAGTTCAGTCGCCCTCTAGTTGACGAGGAAGCAGCGTGCCTGAAAGGGAGTTTTTTGTGCAATCTTTCTGCCTTTTTAAAAGATTCAACTGAAAAAGAAACAGCATTGTGAGATTATAAGGGGTTTTTAGTTATTACAGATACTTCCAACCTTGGACTATTCAGCTATAGCTTTTATTTACAGCTCAATGGATATGTAGCTATATAAGATTAAAAGGCTTCCACACAAAGACTTTAAAGTTGCACTCAGGGATGGCTTTGTAGCTATTTATACAAACCGCCCTGCTATTGTGTCGGTTCATCATTAATGCAATAATTATGCAAATACCAACAGCTAGGACATAAAACAACTGTGCCATAATAACATTACTGTGCCAGATAACAGTCAGAACAGTTTATACCTGTGTGTAGCCTTTAAAATGTTTTCCACAAGAGGTGTCTACAAATAAAACAAACTGTATTCACAGTAAAGAACAATCATTTAAAGACTGATCCGTCTATAAAAGACTGTTGCAATTTAAAGTTGATGAAAAGTTAATTATTAGAATATCAAGGTTCATGTTCAGTAATCCAGATTTAAAAAAAAAAAAATCCAACAAAGTTCATTCAAGTCCTCAGGACGGTTCATTATTTTTTCTTTTTTGAGAGACATTTTGTCCATCATCCAAAGGACTTCATCCATCTGAGGAGCCACCAACAGACTGAGTCCCACAAGCAGCACACTCACATAGTGGACCTACAAATTTGCTGGTGATAAGATGGTTTTTGTCCTCTCCACCGTCAACTTCTCCCAGGCAGCCACAGGCAAAGTGGTTCAAAACATCAAAGTTCATGTGCAGTGATCCAGGTAAAAATCCAACAAAATTAAATCAGGTCATCTGGACGGCTTCTTTTTTGTTGAGACGTTTCGTCCTTCATCCAAAGGGCTTCATTAACCTGAGGAGCCACAAACTGTGTCCCACAAGCAGCACACTGCCATAATGGACCAACCAGTTTGCTGGCGAGAAGATGGTTTCTGGGGCCGCCCTCTCCACCGTCGACTCCTCTAAGGCAGCCATAGCCGAAGTGGTTCAAAACATCAAAGTTCATCATGTGCTGACTGTTTTTTTGTGGCTCCTCGGACTGATGAAGTCCTTTGGATGAAGGACGAAACGTCTCAATAAAAAAAAAAGAAACCATCCAGATTGCCTGACTGAACATTGCTGGATTTTTACCTGTATTACTGCGCATGGACTTTGACGTTTTGAACCACTTTGGCTGTGGCTGCCTGGGAGGAGTCGACAGAGGCGAGGGCGAGCCCCAGAAACCATCTTATCACCAGCAAACTGGTTGGTCCATTATGGCAGTGTGCTGCTCGTGGGACATAGTTTGTTTGTGGCTCCTCAGATTGAAGAAGTCGTTTGGATGAAAGACGAAACGTCTCGGCAACAAAAGATACTTTCCAGATGACCTGACTGAACATTGTTGCATTTTTACCTGGATTATTGAGCATGAACTTTGGTGCTTTTCTGTTATTTCATTCTTTTTGGTAAAGCTCTGAAAAGTCCGTCTTTGCTCTGGACAAACTCAACCGATCCGCGACGATTACGCTCAGTTTCAAGCTCAGTGACGAAGAAGAGCCGAATCCTTCATTTGTGAAACGGCGCGTGTTTAATGAACAATGCCTTCGTCGTCGGCTCTGTTGATCACACAATAAAATCTGCTGAGATGCACGGTGGACTTTAAGGGATTTCTCACGGCACCACATACAGATTCATTATTAGAAGCACTTTTTTTTTCCTGCCTGCTGGTAGAATTAATGAATCAGACTTTTCATCGTCTCAGCTCAGTGGGACTGAACAGTTCAGGTTATTAAAAAGTCATTGCGGCTTCGCTCAGTGATCTCAGGCAAAGGATGAAATTGGAAACTATTATTGCCCTCAACTGGTAGTTCTAATCAGGGTTTATGTCCACATAAACGTAGAGTCTTTGTACTCCTTTGGTAAAAGATATTAACCTGAGAAATGTCAACAAATCCACTATAAATCTTCTCCAGCACTTTTCCTTTGAAATCCCGTCTGATCTAAAAATCCTGCTCATCTTAAACTTGAAGGACGTCTTTTGCGAGAGTCTCATCTTCAGGCCTCTTGTCAGTGATGTTGACAGGGGATGAAGCAACACAGTAGCAGTTTGAATTGATCCCAGAGAAGTGACGCTTCTTGGCAGATGAGGCATTGTCCTTGTCTCGTAAAGATGAGTCGCCTTTTCGTTCAGAAAGTCACTATTGATGGGGGATTTTGCTTCCTCTCAGAATTAATCAGCACAAAAGGGGGATTAATTTTTTTATATACATTGTGTTCAGGCTTGTATGTGCCTCTCATCTAAGTGTGGAGACCACAAGCCCTTGAGAAAATTGTTAATTAGATAAGAAAAGTCGACTGAGTCATTAAGTCCACGAGGATGACAGCGCTGGATGGGGGTTGTAAAACTTTTTTGTCCAAGAACCCCATGTTTAGCTATATTAGTTTGCCATGTGTCAGTCTTTATCTAGGATGCAGCAATGAAAGTGACCAGGCTTAGACAGTTAATGACCCGTCATGTTTTGTTGAGTGACTTGCATCAAAAATGTAAAAAACAACAATTAAAATAATAAAACTTTAAGGTTAGTCGCTAATGCATTTCTTCCCGCCTATCTCATGTTCAAGCATTAGCCATGTACCGGTACCTACCTCAATTTTTGACTTTGGAGGTGATTTGTCAAATTGTTATCAATTAGTATCTTGTCAGCCATGATGGAGAAAATGGCATAAGTCTTTGTTCAGACTAAGCCAGGGCTTAATTTGAGCTGGATCCTGCTGGAACAGTATACGGGAACACCTTTATTTTGACAGGGTGGACTCCGGTAATTGTTTGCTTGGATCCGGTAACTCTAAGGCTTACTGATAATAAAGTTATGAACAAATATGACTGCCTTGACTGACTAAAACTTACACTAGATATGTAAACTGAAAATAATTATGATACATAAACACTAATTTTAAACACAACAGCCACTTACAATTTCTTAATATACGAGCTGCCTCTTCAAGTAGCATTTCCGCTTCTACACTTGTAAAAAAAATCTCCACACCTAAAAGAGTGGTGGGGGTGAGGGTCAAGCTAACCAGGCAGTTGTACGCAGGCAGGAGCCCACAGGCAGCCGCCGTGAAGAGACGGAGGAGGTGCCTGAAGGTTTTACGTGCAGTTGGAGAGTGAATTCAACAGAGAAGAGTCTGTAACAGAACCGTCAAGTGAGTGGGGGTGGATGCTTGACAGAAGCGGAGTGTTTACAAATGTAGGTAAACATAGATGTTTAACAACCCATTAAAATACACCAAAAATGCAGGAAATCAGATCTACTTTATTCAAAATTTTCTTGGGGAGGACCCCAGACCCCCTCACCTCACCCTGGCCAGCCCGCACACTATTTGCGTTCCTGCATCGATCGGTTTATAAATCAAGCCCTGGGTTAAGCTAATGGTTAGCCAAACAATAGCCTGTAAAACAGCAACAAACTAAACAAACAGTGTCATGCAAATGCATAGAGGTTTATATTTAGCTTATGTAGCATGGTTTGAAATAATTATGAGCCTGAGAAACAGTATGAAACAGGTTTGGCTAGCCATTAGCTTAGCCTGGTTGAAGACTTCTGCATTTTCTTTTTTTAACCGCACTCTGTGCTTTATGACTGATCTAAGGTAATAATTATTGATAAAAGTTTGATAAAACACCACTTCAAAAACAACCAAACTCTTTTTCATTAGAAGTCATGAGTAGCAACATTAAAATATTCCTTTATATGAATGGGACACACTTTAAGAAGCTAATCTTTCTATAGTATAAATTGTGCCTATTTAACTGGTTTACAAGCTTGCAACACACTTTTTAAAAATTGCTTTTTAGGGTTTTATTTTCCAATCATTCAACCTTTATTTATACAGGTTAATCTCATTGAGTCACGAGGACTCATGTTTCCAAAGAGACCTGTTTTAGACAAAACCACATATAAGGTACATACAACAATAAACAGCCATTAAATGCATGTAAAATTAAAAACTAAATGAAAGTAAAGTTATAAAACAAAATAAAATCAAGCTACATTATAAAACAAGGTAAAATACTAAAAGCAGTAGCCCTGATTTTTCCATTGAACTTAATAATTGTTTAAAATTCCTTACAGAGATCAAAGTCGACAGCTTCAGTTTTTTTCTTGCAAGGTGTTCCAGGTTACAGGAGTAGAGTAAGAGAAGGCCTTTTTGCGGAGTTCAGTCCGCACTGAGTGGACGCTGCAGGTAATGATGTAGGAGGAGATATATGAAGGCAGCAGACCGTGGAGTGAGTTAAAGCTCAACTGCTGTATTTTCCAGTGTATAAGTCGTTCCGGAGTATAAGTCGCATCAGTCAAATAAAGCATCATGAAAAGGAACAAAAACATATAAGTCGCTTTGACGTATAAGTCGCATTTATTATGCTTTTTTTTTTTTTAAATGGTCAAAACAGCTTAATTTTCCCTGGGCAGTGCAGCACCATCCATCCATTGCAGCTGGAGCCACTAGCACTCCAGCATTCCTGCACCAGCTGAGTGAAGCGAGCGTGCACAAGAGGACTCGTTGTTGCAGTTCTTCGAAATTTAAAGCGTTAGTCAAAAGTTGTGTTATGAATATGGGGGGAAAAAGTATATAATTTGCTTCGGCATGTAAGTCGCAGAACTGACAAATCTATGCAAAAAAAAAAAAAACCTGCGACTTATACGCCAGAAAATACGGTAATATACTAAATGTGTGTCATAGCAAAATACATTAAGGTAGACATTACGATGGTTGTGACTATTTCTTTACAGATTTGTTGATGTCTAACTTTTTTAAAGCTTTTTATTTTTTTATTTTATTTTATTTTTGCTTTTATCATGTGATCTTTTACTCTTCTGCCCTGTTTTAGTTAGTTTGTTTGTTTGTTTTATTTGCATTTTGGAAGCCCTATTTCTGTCCTGTTTCACCAGTCCTTCCAGAGTACATTCATTGCCTTGTAGTGGTTATCTAAATCAGCTGCAACTCAGTTTTATTTTCAGTTAATTTACAAATATTTGACTTAAAAATGATATTGTAGTAGCTGAAAGTCATGAGTTTTGGCACACAAGTTGACAAGAGGCGTATCGGATACTTGTCATTTTCATGCCACTTCTTTGTCTTTTCTGTTAGTAAGTGTTTTAATACAGTTTGTTCTTTTTTCAGTAGATCACTTTGGTTCCTCCATCCAGCTTACAGCCCTGGACATCAGCCTGTTTCTCTCCATCTCCCCATCGTCAACCTGCCAAACCATTTCCTCCCTGCAAAGTGAAGTCATGCACGTCTTACATTCTAAAATTCATTTAAACCTTAAAGAATAAGCAAAAGAATGGATTCAACTTTGGATTCAGGCTGACTCCTCTCACATCCAGTTTGGGTGCAACACTCCAATTTATCGATTTCTGTGAAGATTGAATTCTTATTTAACAGCTGACAGCCTCTTCATGCATTCCTCGTACCTTACGTGGCCAATTTGAAGATGAAGCGATCATATAAAATTATCTTGGTTCCACTTCCATTCTTTCACACTGTTCAGAGGAAACATAATGGCAGTCTGTAATTAAATGCCAACATTTCAGACATTTGCACAGCGATCCTTTCAAAGCCTGAAAGATAGAATACCAGTGAGTCAGCAAGCTGAAATAGATTTTTTTTAATGTCTTGTTGTGTCGTCTTTTGAAGCTTTTCGAATCAAAGCTCAGGAATTTCTGCTCTTGAATGATAAAACTCTGCAGTGAGAGTTACAGCTGAAGCCGGTGCAGTTATAGCTCTCAGCGTTGAAAACTGATCTGACAGTCAAATGAGTATTTACATCCTAACTTAGATGTTTTTCTACAAGTAATAAGATTAATACTGTTAATACTGATCAGCTCTTTAGTTAGCTTTAAAATCAAGTCTTCAATTCAGTTTTTATAACCAACAGCTGAAGGCGAAGCAATAACGGTTTTGCTATATCTATGTGTGTCTCTTTGTCTTCATTTTTTTTAACAGAGTAAAATTAATCTAGCATGAAAGGCCAGAACATTTTGCTATGCATTCCTTCAGGGAATACAAGACATTACAGTTATATTGTACTTTATTTATGTCCTAAATCAAAGCATGTCAGTTTCATGTCAATACAACACCTTTACAAATACATGTAGTTTTAATTCATTTAATTTGTAACATACTTGTCAATATAAATAAAAAAAAAAACAAGCTTAATTTGTGGAGAGAAAAAAGTGAAAAAGAGGAATAAAGCCTAAAGTAAAGACAAAGACCTTTCTGCGTTGAGATTTCTGCAGGCTGAAAAGCGACGCGAGGGCGTTATGACCCTCTCGAGGTGCCGTAGTTTAAAACCCGGAAGCGCAGTTGCTGACAGCCAAAACAACATGTAAGCAACACTAAAGATTAAAACATTTTTTACACAGCTAGTTTGAACTATTGACGTTTCAGCTTTTGTCCGAAGACCTTTGTTTGTTCTTTTGAAAGTTTGGGAGCTTTTTTAAAAGTTGCGCGACGGCTTAGCTTGAAGCGGCTAATGTAGTTAGCATTCTGAGTCTGTGCCACATCATCGTCAAAACTACTGACCTCACTCACTATCTGATTTATTTTTTATTTATTTTTATTTTACCATGAAACGTATTTTTCCTCCATGTTTATGCTTATTTTTGTTTCATGTTTGTTTTATTTGTTCTGTAACTTTTGTGTAGTAAAACTAAGCTGAGAAAATGTTGATTTAGACTAGAATTACATAAATAAAGCTCAAACTGGAAATTATTTATTACACCAATGTTAAGAAAATAGGGTTTGTTTAAATATAACAAACGATAGAGTTAACAGAAATACTGTCATTAGCTGAAATGATGATATTTAGGACTTCATATTTTGTATTGTTGTAGATAGTTGGACGAGTGTAAAAAAAAAATCAGAACGTGTGTTTACACATTTTCTGTGCTTATGCACGTGACAGTTTTATTTATTTATTTTTTTTTTAGTTTTTTTTAACTTGGTGTGGTCTGATTTGTTTCCAGGGGTTGATTTGCAAACAGATGCAGGAGCGTTGTCCTCCAGTTGTGATTCCAGTGGGTTTGGATGAGTTGATTTCCTGTCAGCCATGATGGATCAGGAGGACGAGGAAGAGAAGCTGATGGCCAAAGGGCCGCCGAAGGGGGTGGACGTGTGCACGCCTATGTGCTGCCTGGCCTACTTGTCTAGGGTCAACCTCTTCGTCGCGGTGTCTGTCGGCATGTACGTCCGCTGGGAGGTGATGAATGAGCCCATGATTCTGGTCATCTTCATCCTGGGCCTCTTTATGCTGGCGATAGCAGGCATCCTTCACTACTACTTTGCCATGGAGAAAGCCACCCTGAGCTTGTTCCATTTGTGGTTCGGCTTTCTGCTCGGACTCCTGTGCTTCCTCAACAGCCCAGAATTTGCGTTGGATGTCAAAGAAGTGGTCGCCAACTACCTCCTCATAGCCAGTGCAGTTATGAAAGCCATATGGGTCATTTTTGAGCGCATATGTAGCTCTGTTCATTACAAACCCACCTTGTTAACCTCAGCTGAATGGCTGGAGCTCCTAGGATTTGGAATCGCCAGCACTAGTATGCTTCTTCAAAAGTCAGTGGCCATAATAGGCCTCGTAGTGGCTCTGGGGGCTCTGATTGTGGACCTGAGGATGAAATCCCTCCTGGCTTTGCCTAACCTGATCAGTTTTGCATCGATTACATCTCTCGTGTTTTTCCAAGCCTTAGAAATCCCTGCCAACCCATATGCCTTAGGCTGCTACCTGGCCAGGCTGCTCTGTGAGCCTGTCTTGGATGTGTACTTTAGTGCGCTGGGGCCAAGTGAGCGCTGGATGCCAGTGCTGTCCCTTGGGAAGTTGTGGAGGAGACTGTCTCTGTTTCCTCTGTGTGTGATGGAGCTGGCCTTCTTCGTCCTTGCTGCCTTCAAGGTACATTCATCACTCTGCACGAATCACTGTCCAACACTGATGTGTAGAATGTAAATATAAGTAGAGTGCAACACTTTTATAATCTCAAACTCATATTTTATCAACAGTGGAGCATAAGAAACACAAGATATTGTACATTTTTTAATTTTAAATTTTGAATTTGATTGTGGCAACACATCTAAAAAAGATGGATCAAATAAAGGTTAAAAGTAAGTGGTATGATATTAAAAAGTTGGTGGAGCTTTTTACAACCAATTGGCTTAAATGGCAGCAGATTCAGTAAGACCACTGAGTATAAAAAGAGCATTTTAAAGAGGATGTAAAGATGGGCAGAGGTTCATCAGTCTGCATAAACCACTGTCTAAAATTTAATAGAATACTGTTCCTCAATAAAAACAAAAGGAAAAAAGCTGATTATCCCATCATCCACAAATGCTGGTTAATGCTCCATCGTGCAAAGATGAAGCCATACATGAACACTAAAAGTTGCCGTCTTCTCTGGGTCAAAGATTCTTTGAAATGGACTGAGGCAAAATGGAAAGCTGTTCTGTGGTCAGACATATCAAAATTAGAAATAATAATTATTTTTTTTAATCTTCAGATGCCACATCCTTTACTAAAGGCAATGGGGACCATCTGGCCTGTTAGTGCAAAGTTCAAAAGTCTGACTCTCTTATGGTATGGAGGTGCATTAGTACCTCTTGTCATGGGCAGCTTTCACTTCTGGAAAGGCACCATCAGTGCAGAATGTATATACAGGTTTTAGATCAACATTTGCTCCCATGCAGCAAAAACTCCCAACAGTTGTTAGATTTTACAAACTTTTGTTAAAATATGACACTGGCCCAACTTTTTAAGATGTGACGCTGCCATCAAATTCAAAATTACCTTAATTTGATCAACTTTTTCCTGCGTTCGCGTTGTTTATAAGGATATTTATCATGTCTTGCACAGCTTGGCCACTTGGAGCTGTGGTATCTGGTCATCCCAGGCTTCTGCCTGTTTGGCCTCTTCTGGGCCATCTGCCATATAATTTTGCTGATCACAACTTGGGGCTTCCACACCAAGCTGAGCGACTGCCAGAAGGCCTGGCGGGCCCATCAGTCAGGCAGACGGAGCCTGGACCAAGTCATGGCCTCACGAGGCATCCGGCACTTCTGCCTCATTTCAGAACGCCTGGTGTTCTTCACCGTGCTGTCAACAGTGATACTGGGAGCTGTGTCCTGGCAGGTAAGCTCTGTGAGAAAACACCTGCATCAGCTACTGCTTGATATAGTGTCATCATAGTGTTTTCATTTAAGTAGTTAAGATGAAAGGGATATAGTTTTGTCACGTTTACTGGTAGCAGTGTGCAGCTAATGGCGACGCCTCTTCCCTCATAAAACAAACTGAACTTACGATTTCATCTGGCAAGAATCCGACAGGCCTGATTTAAGATGTGCACGTTGTTGCTGCTGGTTGCAGGATTGTCAGAGATGGCGAGAGCTACTGGATGTGTGTTTCTGCTGTGTTTCAGCCGTTTGTGTTCCAGTTCATTTGGATTACAGTAAACGTACTGACTCTGTTGAACTGCGATACATTTATACAAAAGGAAATTATGGACATTTTAGTACCGTACTTGCCGCCGCACACGTTCCACCACCATATAAGTCGCATCAGTCCAAATATGTCTAATAAAGTGGACAAAACATAAATACGTCGCATCTATTATGCATCACCGCTGACCACTTGTAAACGTGGGCCAGTCTTGTGCCAAAAATCGATTGGCTGCCAAATGGCGGCCGCGGGAGCATGCACTGGAGGACTTTATCAAGAATTTAACAAGATTAACAGTTAAAAACAATTATTTGTTTGCTCAAAATTATAGCATAGGTGTCTCAGTTTAACTTTCCTTAATACAGTAAATGCACTTTAACGGTCAAATCAGCTGAATTTCCAAGTGAAATGCAGCTGATTTGACGTTTGCTCCAGGAGTTCTGGAGCGAGACAAAGGTGGCTTGGTATGGCAAGCCAAGTGTCTCATTAATAGCCACTTTTACCTATTAATGAGACACTTGACTTGCCATGTTGTTTGAAGGCCCTCTAGCGACTAAAAATGGTAGTGTTCAATATTTTCCATGTCAGAATGAATGAAATAGTCAGAGTTCAGCCAAAATTGGATTATAAATGAGGGGGAAAAACATAGTTTAGTCGCTTTGATGTATAATTCACAGGACTTGCAAAAAGATGCGACTTATACAGTGAAAAATACGGTAAACTTTTCACGTCTAATGCATTTTGTGTTAACGATGCATGTTGTTAGACATAAACTGTATTACCGGTAATCAGCCTGATGGACAGTCCAGTTAAATACCACACAAATTAGATGCTTCTTGTAACTCAACTGGACGACCAGTATCTCCAGTTTCAGACCAACATTATGGAAGTTTGCATACACACACGTTCCTATCCCCTCCTCTGTGTTTTAGTTATGTGGGACACGGAGCTGGTGCCAGATTCCTGAACAGCCAGTCAGTCCTCAAACAGCCGATGAGAGCAGCTTCACTGCTTTTCGGCTGCAGCAGTGCAGCTTTGGCTGTGAGAGGAACTCAGGAAGGACAAGGCATCGTTCTCAATTACCTCATAGCTGGCTGGTGAGATATTTGTCTTCACACTTTTGTCTACTCACATTGTTCATTTGATCGTATGAATTGAGTTCTTTTTATTAAAGAAATGGCAGATTGTGTGGGCTTGGTTAGTTTTAGAAAACTGAATGGAAAATTAGTAGAACTTTGTTTTATTTAGAGTTCTGTGATGGAGTTAAATTCAAAGCAGTTTTCTCCTCAGATAAAAAGTGTTAAATAATTTTATATTAATGTTTCTGTTAACTTGTAATTTTTATATATGAATGTTTCTGTTCAGTGCTCTGAGATGACTTCTGTTGTGACGTTGCGCTATAAATAAACTGAACTGAATTGAATATATCAGATGATACTCCTAATGGAAACTGATAGGAAATAGTTTGCTGCTTTTGGTTTATTTTTTAAAAATACTTTGGCATTTTGTTATTGATCCTTCTCTAATGGCCAAATTCCTTCATATCGAAACATCTCGTCTGACCTTCAGATGCTGTTTGAACAGGTGACGTTTAAAGTTTCAGAGAAACTTTTGTCGCTCCATTTTTGACTGATTATGTCTAATTAGCACCTGCTTGTGTAATCAACATCTACACAAGAAAAAACAAGAAACAGCAGCATTTCTTCATAACAAAACTTGCTTTTTCAATTAGGATCCAAATAATTTATAACTAACTGTTTTTATTGTTTGGTATTTCCCAGACTTTTTAACATTGGAAAAATCCTAAAGACCTTTAGGTGCTAACTCCAGTCTAAGAAAATCAGTTTGTTTTTTTCACAGATCTGTGCCATAATTAGTTAATTTTATTTATCTATTTATTTTGTAGTCCCTTCATTTTGGGCAGCTTATGGGATGTAACCGATCGGGATATTGATCGCTTCACTAAAGCCCTGCTCGAGTCGTGGTTATCAGCTGGGCCTGGGGCTCCTCTCCTGGACCACATGGATTCATCACGTCAGGCCACGCACCTTAAGTACCTCATCGGAGCAGCACCTATTGTCTACGGCCTCCCAATTCATCTGCAGTAGGACCAGAAGTCCTGAAGTCCGCTGCTGCAAACACATTCTTCACTTATTCTACCTGGATTATTGAGCAGGCATCAGAGTATTAGTCACTTTGATGCACAGCAGCATCAAGCTTAACTTAGAGAGAGCTTGTTGAATGAGTCTTTTCATATTTAAACCAGAGTTTTGTTTTGTTTTTATTTTGCTGTTATACAGTCTTTATTAGTTTATTTCAAACCCTCAAACTTTTGTAAAAAAAAATGTTTTTAGCCTCTTATTTTATATAAATGAGCTTTCACATGCAGTATTTTCAGTACAAGAGCTCATGTCTGGTGATATGTTGCACTTGTCTGGATAAAGCTGTTTACTGTTGACAGAAGTTCAGGTTTGACCTGTTTTTAATTGATGCCTAAATTTTTATGAATGAAGCCTTTTTCAGATTAAATTGGGAGTAATTTTTGATGTTTTTGAAATGTTTACAATACAAGTTTTCCCATGTCTGTGTTAAAAACATTTCATTAAAGGTCCACTGACATGATATTTGAACTTTGCATAAAATGGCACAACATATATATCTTGTATCATTCAACTATGT
>JARVGS010000814.1:8183618-8201834 GCA_031762315.1 Hypsolebias antenori | reverse complement strand
CAGAGAAGTGATTCTAAGGCCACCAAAACGGATCCCCTCAACACCTTGGCTGCGCCTAGAAATTCTGTCCATAAAAGCTATTAACAGAATCGGTGACAAAGGACAACCTTGGCAGAGTCCAACTCTCACTGGAAACAAGCCTGACTTACTGCCGGCAATGCGAACCAAGCTCTGACACCAGTCGTACAGGGACCTAACAGCCCGTATCAAAGGGCCTGGTACCCCATACTCCAATGTCCCGATTTTCATCACACAACTACATCAATGAGGACGGATTTTGTGGCATCGCATGGAGTATGCTTCAAGTATGCTACAAGCTTCTGCTTTTGGGAATCGGTGGATACCTAGGATATCGACAATTAGGAAGACATCGACAGCAGTTTCGACCATGGTAAAGCTGCCAGCCTTATGTGAAGGATTAATTTGTGCCTCAAGCTCTCAGACTCATATGCTTAATGAGCTCAATCGCAAGCTGGACGTGATTTCTGATAATTGTAGGCCACTTGAGGCTCCTTGAAGTCTCCGGCATGACGGATTCGACCTTGGAGAAAGCTAACAAGCACAAACCAAGCAGAATGTCCACAAATCTAGTTGTTTGGATTTGCCATTGAGTGTAGCAGCAGAACTGAAGGCAGACAGAAATCAGAGTCTGTCTGCACAAAACAATTGTTGGTTATCTGAATTTGTCCTCCCCGTTGGCCTTGGACAGGCCAACTTATCCCAAACTTCTCCTGGAATATACGTAAACTAGAAGATCTGCCTGCCCCCTCAAGGATATCAGTGGCCTTATCAGAATTGTGCCGTTGATAGACGCTGTACCATCTTATCAGAACTTTGTAACGTTCTTGAATGTCCATAGACAACTCGCCGCCTTTGCTGACCTCTATGCATAAATGTATATGTCTTACGTCTGTTTTTGTTGCTTTTTGTGCTGAGGTCATTTCTGATCTCCCTTTTCTTCATGTTGTCACTTCCCTTTTCTAAAAAGGTGGCGCCGCTCAAGTGGCTGCAGCCTAGTCACCCCATGTATGTTTTTGTTTTGTTAATGCACTTTGGTAACAGTTCCTGTTTTAAATGTGCTATACAGATAAATTTGACTTGACTTACAGTCATACTAACTTAAAGATCCACATGTGCAGCTTCATTTCACTTCAACTCCATCTTCCATTTGGGGGCTTGGCTTTTTTTTTTGTCAGTGAGTGTATATGAAATACTGTAGTATTTTCGGTGTTATATCCATCTCTATTGGACAAAATAAAAAAAAACAATCTGACAGTTTTGTGTTTTGTGGCAAGCTGATGCTGTTGTTGCATTTTAACAGCTTGAACAAAAAGTTACCTGAAACGTTCAGACCTCATCATGACCCAGTTTTCTAACAACAACGTGTGTTGGAATGTTAGTGAGCATTCATACTATGTGTTTGGAAGAAGGAAAAAAATAAAATAAAACTTGCACCTATAAATATCTGCTGCGAGTGAGGAGAAACCACTGCCTGTTTACACTTTTGTATACAGACTGCATGTATCTCTGTGTAGATGTGTTCTCATTTTGGATCTGAGTGATTCAGAAATGAGGCAACAGCTCCTGAGTTCCATTTATCACTGTCAGACCCTTATTACCCGGAGGAGATTGGGGTGTTTGTAGGATTAGCTGTTGGTTTATGCTCTTTCAAAATAAAATATTGCCCTTTTTATGATAATTTTAAACTAGACAGGTTCCTTCCTCATGCTTTGCTAACACAATAAATGCTGTCCGTCATGGCATCGGAGAAAGTAAGTGCTTGAGTGCAGTAAAGACTACCAATTATAAAAACACACAACTAGGCTGGATTAAAACCCATTTTAGATCAGAGTAGAAAAAAAATGCTGTCAGCTCTGAGCTGCTTTCTGTGCATGTTGTCGGCCAAAGCATCTCCACTCTGCCCAGTTTTCCTCCTTTCCCACCCATTTATCACCTTTACGGATGAATGCATTCAGAGGTGCGTCACACTTCATGGTGACAGAGAGGAGGAGAAAATGTGTGCTTCGCTAATCAGCCTGTCTGTCCTGCGCAGGTGG
This sequence comes from Hypsolebias antenori, assembly GCA_031762315.1. NCBI lineage: Eukaryota > Metazoa > Chordata > Actinopteri > Cyprinodontiformes > Rivulidae > Hypsolebias > Hypsolebias antenori. The sequence continues at coordinate 8,199,777 of JARVGS010000814.1, read as the reverse complement.
TCGGCGGTGCTTGGCTTTTCAGCCGCCTCTACTGTAACATCTTTGTCACGCTGGATGTGATGATGTGCACGGCCAGCATCCTTAACCTGTGTGCCATCAGCATTGACAGGTGAGTGTGCAGAGGGCACAAGTGTAACAACCTCACTATTTATTGTGTATGACTACAAAAGTTTCCATATAACCTGACATTTAACTTTTTCTGCAGCACATTATCAGCTCATATCTTCTTAGCGTGTCAAAAATATGAATAGGACAAAACGAAGAAGTTTTTGTCTAATTTCGAAACTTTTTTTGCAAAAATATGGGGAACTGGGTTGTATTTGAAAGTTTGCTGTACTAGATGTGCATATTTACATTATTTATTTGCTTAGTTCTCTCCTTGTGTCACAGTTAATATTTAATAAGTCTCTGAGGTCTTTGAACATACAAGCTGCAGGCGTCGAGTACAGTAAAATATTTATTTATTTATTCATAAAATGTATTCATTTTAAACATAAAACAATCCCATAAACGATAAGAATACAAAATATAAAATGAAAGGTAGCAGAAAGAAGAAAAAATCTTTATTATATCTGCCCCTTTTTTCAAACTATTATTTCACACAATAATAATCTTCAAGTAACAGAACAAAATTAATAACTCTTTCTAATTTTTCTAACTCTAATGCAATACAAATTAAAAGCATAAAATATATACAGTATATAAAAATATATATAATATAATCAACTTAAGCACAAGAGCTGGAAGTGTCGAGGGATTTATTTACACAGCTCCTGTTGGGATGTAAACTAGACTGAAGAGCGCTCATAAAACTACATGATGCTCTGTTAGACCCAAATTTACTGTCTAATACTTTGAGATAATGTTCCAGTTTGTTACTAACGAATACTTAGTCTTTGTCTTACAGGAGAAAAAAAATGCAACGCCATGTTTTTCCTGTGTTGTCCATACCATGATATAAGTTCGACTGAAGAGAAATAATAATATTTAACAGAATTATGGAGCACAACAACATTTTTTAATCTGTGAGCTTCGTCTATATGTGTTCTATTTTAAAATATCAAAGCAAAGGCTTGCATCCAATCATTAAAGTACTGGTAAACAGAAAATTAACTCGTTTGTTGGATATTTTGTTGTTGCTGAATTCCTACCAATAAATGCAGACACTTTTATTTATTTTAACTTTTTATTGTTTTCAATGAGAAATAAGCAATTACTTTTAATCAGTTATTAAAGAACCTTGCTGTATTTCTTAGCCATCCTCCTCCCCAGTGACACTCCAGCTCTTCCTTGGGGATCTCAGTGTGTTTACATGACAGAAAGGATTATTAATCCCTCCAGCAAATTCTAGCTCTATCATGGGATCTACTCCCTGTGGATTGTATCTCGAAAATGTCCAAGGGGAGGCGTCCAGGATGCATCCTGCTCGAACCCCCTCAACTGACTTGTTTTGCTGCTAAGGAGCAACACCTCCAGTCCAAGCTGTCCCTGGGTGACAGAGTTCCTCACCCTGTCTCTGAGACTGAGCCCGGACACTGTACAAAGGACGCTCATTTCATTTTGATCTGGGATTTTTGTGTTTCGGTCATGATCCAAACATCATGATCAGGTGAGGGTTGGAACGGAGACAAAACTGTTTTATTGAGAGCGCTGTCTTTCAACTCAATTCTTTATTCACTGCAATAGACCAAGGCGACGCCGTCAGTACTGAGGAGTAGGCCCAGATACTTGAACTCCTCCACTTAAAGCAGAGACTCATTTCTGACCCAGAGGAAGCGTTGTACCTTTTTCCAGTTGAACCTCTTCACACTAGAGTTGCATTACAAAAAATTTGATCCGACCCGACCTCAGCCCATAGCCATCATTTCCAAACCCAACCCGACCCAACAAATTAACACTAATTACAGATCTGATCCACCCCCCTGACATTTTCAATTAAACTTTGACTGCTTATGTAGTTATTAAAGGTCGGCAAACGCTCGCTGCTGAATAAAAGGGGCAGAAGATCGGAGTTGAAGGGGTGTTTGTCCTTTCATGGTCATCAAAGTGCATTAAATCCCTGCTTCTGCCTGCATTCTGCATTATTCAGACATGGACCCTGCTCTGACATGTCAGATATTTTGTGAGCTCGCCTGTTTGGGTCATTGGCCGTGCGCGTCCACTGAGTGTAGCGGCTGAATGAACGTCCATTTGGGCTTTGACGGATCGCTGCCTAGCAATACTATAGTACTATCTGAAGCTTAACTGAACTTTTTTTTTTTTTTTTACCTCTTTCAAGGCCGGTCAGCGCACGGTCAAATGGCCACGTTCAGCTGGTGAAGGTATAGCAAGCCATATTGCCATATAATTGGATCATCAGCCACGTGTGTCTGCTGACTCAATCAAAAGCCTGACACCAGCCTGCACATTATTATGGCCCGGCCCTAATTTTGGGTTAGAAATGACAGCTCTATTGCAGACCTATCGAAGAATCATTGTTTCCAACAGGTTTTGTTTTATTTATACTAATTTTGGGTTTAACTAATTATAACCCAAAACACAAAGAAAACACATAAAAAATCATTTTAAGCAGGATCTTTTCTATTGACCAGTTGATTATGACAAGTGAATTCCTGCACTTGTTTTTCTGTTTGGAACAAAATACTTTTTGTTATGATTTCATATTCATTAGTGTTCATAAACCTAATGGCATCAAGAGTTCTGAATGCAGATGAGGCATAAAGCTATCAATAAAATCAAAAGTCAGAAGGATTTATGTCTGGGTCTTCAGAATGAGCAAATAGAAAATAAAAATAAAATCTAGAGCAGGGATGGAAACCATTTCTTAAAGTGTCTCTGAGTGTAAAACAATCTGTATTCCTTTTTAATGTGTGGGGAAGGAGCTTGCTTCTGAGAAAAATGAGAATACGATGCACATCACAGAACAAACCCAAGGTTTGTGTTTCTAATATTGACCGTTTTTCTTCTATACATTCCTCATCCCGCCATACCAAGGTGTATATTTGTTCCTGATAACTCACCCTATAAGGTGACAGTCTTTTTACTCTGCTGCTTTTAAAATCACGGGGAGATAAATTAGAATCAGACCTTGACCTGCAGAAAGAAGTGGCTGTCAAGCCGCCACGTTTTCTTTATTTACTCATCAATGAGCTTTACTAGTAGCTGAGAGATTGAAGTTGTAACATCAGAGAATGACTTTTATTACCCGTGGGTCCTTTTGTGTTCCCTGCTGTCCACTACCAAAGAAAAAAAAAGAAGCTTTCTATTAATTGTTTCTGAGGAGGGAAAGACATTTGGAAACATGCACAGGTAGTGAGATGGCAGGTTTAAAATGTCTGTTCCATGCATCAGCTGACTGTTAGACTTGCAGGAAATGTCTTTGATTTCTTGTCCTCCACTACTTTTGTCGCTCTGTCTTTCAAGGTACTTTATGTTCTCATGTACACACATAAACAGTATTAAAAACATGCACACAGTTATAGACATGTCGATACTTGTTTGCATTCATGCACATACACTGCCCCTTAATGTACACCTTTTACTTGGGCAAACTGTGTGCACATTTATTGCCTTGTGCAGCATCAAGGAGAATTAACTGTCTGAATAGCTTAAGCTCTTGCAGTGTTAATTAAAACTGGTTGCCCTCACAGTGATGGTGCAGCCATGGCTAGGTTGTAATTAATTTCTGAATGGATGCTTTTTGGACACAAGGATGTTCTGAGCACTACCAATGTCAAAAACATCCCGTACAGTTTTGTGAAGGTACTATTCCTAAAAAGTGATTAAATAGCATGGAGCAGAATACAAATTAATTAGTCAGTACAATTCCAGGCAGAGGCTTTACCGTTGTTTCTTTCTCTCAAAGATGGTTTGCTAATGATTGAACAAATATCAAAGGCAAAAAACATCAAATATCTCTCAACTATTTTCACTCGCTTGTAAAATACATGTATTTTCCATGGTCTCAAACTGGTAGGTAATTAATTCAGGAGCTATATTCAAGGCAAGATGTTGCCAACAGGGCGTCCTTGCCAGCAGCCGTATTATCAGTCGATAATGAATTTTGATGAACCATGTCATGCAGAAGAAATGACCTTGTCTTTTGAATACAAACTCAAAAAAATCGTATGCACCAATGGCTACCTAATGTGTGTATGCGCGCCTACACTTTGGTGGTTTTTTTTGGTGTGCTTTTACGCCACGGTGCCAGGAGTATAAGGAAACGCCTGACCCAGAAAGACTTACAAGGAACTTTACTTACTAACATTACTCTAGAACCACTGTAGAACTGTGAGAAGAACCACTGTGTAGAACCATTAGACTGAGGAACAGCTTCTACCCTGAAGCTGTTAGACTCATAAATCCCTAACAAGGATAATCACTGTATTAAAAACAACAATCACTGTAATTCCACTTTGATGATATGTGACATCTGTGCAGACTCGCGTTTGGGCTGCTGTTGTTCGACGTATTATTTTACATTATTAGTGTTTAGCGTATATCTTAGATCTTTTAGCGTACGGTTTGGCATTTGTTTAGCATTTAGTATCTTAGTGTACATCTTAGATCCTTACTTAGTGTTTCTTTTTATACTTTAAATTTTGCTATTTTTGGGCGTAACTGGGACCCAGTGTACATAATTTCATCCCACCTCATGTACCACATGTGATAGTAATGACAATAAACTTGACTTGACTCTGTTGAGTTTTCTGTTCCGTCATTTATTCCCATCAAGACCTTAAATAACGTTTGTGGAAAATTTCCTTACACATTTTCGCTCATTTTGACTGAATGTGTAGGGTTAGTGATGGTGGTTTGCTTTCTGCTTTGTGTGCGTGTGGTCAGCCACCATGCTACAGTCATTTTAGTATAATGATTTATTTGCGCAGAAAGACCATGCAGTCCTTGTAATACAGGTTTACGACAGCATGACAGAGTGGCCTCCAAGCGTGCTGCATTTTTACATCCCCACTCTTTCACATTTGTCCTTCTCACCTTTTGTTGCACTTTCAATTTATTAGCGCCATTATGTTTTTCTCCCACAGGATTATTTCGTTCTGTGCAACAGCACAACGTAGAGCAATATTTATGCTTGTTTCTATCTGTGAGTAACACAAAAAAAGAATAAAATCTACCAAGACCATTCAGCGTGCAGACCTTAACGCCACATGATTTGTTGGGAGGCAAATGGTTACTTTCATCTGACAGAATGCTGATTGGCCTGCCTTGATATTTTTCCCGATGTCACACCAGCTCGCCAGTCGCTCAAGGCTCTGTTTTGAAAAATCATAACCAATCAGTCCGAGTTATGCAAAGAGCTCTCAGAGATGTAAAGGGCTGAGGTAGCCTCAGTTCAGTAGAATCCAAGTCATTAAAGTTTCTAAATAAATCCCTCTCTGGCTCTGAACTTGAAGCATTGCCGCATCAATTTCCCACAAAGAAAGTACACTCTTGCAGTTATTCCTCACATCCATATAGTGCTTTCTGATGGCAGCTAAGGGCGAGCATTAAAATGGGCGATTAAGCAGAAACCCACTGTCCTCCAATCTGAAATATATATTGAGAAGCTATTTGCTGTGTCAGCTCCTATAAAAGCATTGTCATCAACATCTATTTCATCATTCATACAAAACTGCTCTTACGCTGCACTTTACCCGTCCTCTTCTCACTGCGAGGGGCAGAATGAACGCAGGCCAAAACTCACTGACCAAATGAGTTTTATTAAAAATGGTAGCACATTTTGGTTTTATTAGCTTTTTAGCACGAGTCGGATGTTACTGTTGACAATGTCATGTCTGAGCTGTGCGAGAAGAATAACTGGACTCTTGGAGTCAAAGTTCCAATTGGAACCTTGGTCCAATGTCCAATCAGACATGAAATATCCAGCCATTATTTTTACCCGCTTCTTCCTTTTCGGGTTGTGGGAGTCACTGGTGCCCATGTCCAGCCATCGGTGTGCGAGAGGCAGGGTACACCCTGGACAGGTCGCAAGGCCACATAGAGACAAACAACCATTCACTCTCTCGCTCACACCTAGGGACAATTTAGAGTTACCAGTTAGCTCAACATGCATATTTTTGGTATGTGGGAAGAAACTGGAGTACCTGGAGAAAACCCACACATGCACAGAGAGAACATGCAAACTCCACCCAGAAAGGTCCCCTGGACAGGGATTTGAAACAGGGTAACCTGCTTGCTGAGAGTCAGAAGCTCTACCAACTGTGCCACCGTGTTGCCTAATAGCACAAAGATGTTAAATGTAATTTATCTTACTGGACTAAACAGTTGGGAACATACAATTTGAAGAAAATATTCAAATTTTTACTTCAAAGACCAAACTTGCTGCGAGTTCATATATAAACTGACTAAAAGCATAATGCAATTCTTAAATTGAGAAGGTTCCCAGGTGGGTTCTAATGTAATTACCTGTGATGTCTAACTATTTTCAGACGTTTGTCTTGTAAATCTTTCAAACGTTCAACACTCCAGCGACACAATAGTGAGGCCTTTGGTCTTGCATGAGGAAAATGAGAATGCTCCACAAATGTTTTGAGACAGTTTGGAAACACAATTGCCATGTCCGCTTATTATAAGAAACAGGGATTATTTTTCTGTAAATTTGCTGAATATATTGAAAGTTGCATCTTTTAGGCCTATTTATAAAGTGTATCCATCCATCCATCCATCCATCCATCCATCCATCCATCCATTATGTTTACCCACTTCTTCCTTTTCGGGTCATGGGGCGGGGGGTCACTGGTACCCATGTCCAGCAGTCACTGTGCGAGAGGCGGGGGACACCTTAGACAGGTCTCCAGTCCATCACAGGGACACACTGAGACAAAAGAGACAAACAGCCATTCACTCACTCACACCTGGGGACAATTTAGAGTTACCAAGCAGACTAACATATATGTTTTTGGTCTGTGGGAGGAAACCGGAATACCTGGAGAAAACCCACGCATGCACATAAAGAATGTGCAAACTCCACCCAAAAAGGTCCCCTGTCGGATTTGTCGACCTTCTCACTGAGAGGCAGCAACTCTACCAACTGCACAATTGTGCCACCCTATTGGCCTATATATGTACACACAGCTAGGACAAGTGAACAACAAAAACAGAAAATGGCTAGGATACTTTGGGGCTTCCAGATCCATCCAACAGGTGATGGCTAACCAACCGGACATTGTGGTGGTTGACAAGCGAGAGAAGAAGGCAGTGATGACAGATCTAGCAATCCCAATTGACTAACATCAAAAGTAAGGAGCACAAGAAGCTGGAGCAATACCAAGGGCTAAAAGAGGAAAAACAAAAAGATGTGGAGAGTCAAAGCCTCAGTAGTCCCAGTGGTCACTGGAGCACTTGGTGCTGTGACCCCCAAACCAGAGGAGTGGCACCAACAGATCCCAGGAACAACCTCAGAGATCTCTGTCCAGAAGAGTGCAGTCTTTTGAACAGCAAACATACTAAACATAACCCTCAAGCTCCCAGACTTATGGTACAGGACCCGAGTTTGAAGTAAAGTGGAATCACCCAAGTGGAAAAGTAGGGTGGAACCACAAGTTTTTATTTATTTATTTATTTATTTATTTATTTATTAGTTTATTTATTTATTTATTTATTTTTATATTGCCTACTGGTATACATCATCATTGTTTTGATGAAGAGGCTTTGTTTTGATTTTCAGTACTGACAGCTAGTAGCGCTAACATTAAACCTAATATTCATGAGATAGATTGAATGAAACTATGCTGGTTAAAAATAATTTTTTTACACTGAACCAAGCAACAGTATTTAGCCTTAAAGCAAAATATCACAAGAAATTATTAGGGATGCATGATATACAGACGTGGTATCTGTATCGACCGATATTAGTGATAAAGGTAAATATCGGCTATTCCATCAAAATAACTCGTAGATATAAAAGGTGCTGTTTATATATACAGTACAGTATATATATTATATGTATACATATATATATATATAGATATATATATATATATAATATATGTTTTTGTATGACAGCGCAGTGACAACAAGGATGCCTGCAGCGCCAGCACGACGTTATGACGTCACGTGCGCCGTTGAGTTTAGATGTGTGAAAATGTATAAATTTGCGCTGTTGGAGTGTTGTCATTGTGTTAGAGAGAGTAAATGTCATGAATAAATTTGACATAAACATAATCCAAGTTGAAGTGTTACATCATTTTCAGCTCCCATTTCGACATCTGCATTTTGGTACTAGGACAAATTGGCAAAGAGCATGCAGAATTATGTAGTGTTGTAGTTCTACAACAGAGAAAGCTATGTAGTCTCTGTAAGTAGGTCTAGGGAAAAAAATATCGGTATTGGTATTAGTTTTCAGCCAAATAAATTTTAACATATCGGCATATCGTATTTCGGCCAAAAATCCAATATCATGCATCCCTAAAATTATATCAAAGATTAACTTATTTAACAAATAAAGAATGAATGATCATAAGTAGGCCAACTGTGTAGTTACATGGTACAGTGTAAGCTTTACTCATCACCCAAGTGCTGTGAATTAGTCAATTATCCTCTTCGTCAAGTTGGATACTGTGGAAAAATATGATTTTAATACACCATCTTTGTTCTGCTTGTGTAATGAGACATAACTTGCTCTTGCTTTACACTAAAGCCTAAAGCTTGTCAGTTTTCCACTCAATGCTGGAGTAAAGTCTATCAGGCAGAATAAGTTAAAAAAATATAAAAAAAAACTGTGAATTATACTAAAGTTCTAAATGAAAAGCTTTGTTTCCTTTGATTGGTTTCTTGTGGCTTTTTCTCACCTGCCTGCTGTCTGCTTTCACCTCCTAATAAGTCATAACACTGCACACTTGCTCCCTATTGCTCATCAATCGCAGCATATATGTTCCCTAAGCAAAGAAGTTCTCTTCACAGTATGAGTGGGTTGTATTTTCCATTGCCATTCAGCACACTGGACGTTTTTTGTCTTTCTTTGTATCCATGAATTGGTTGCAAGATGTTGCTGCAGTCCCAGAGTTTGGGGGATTGGGTGGGGAGTTGTGTTTACAATTGGTCGGTCAAAGAGAAAACTATGTCACAAAAACAAAACTCTGCTCCTAAATTGAAAAAAGTCTCTAACTGAAGTGAACGGGCCTTTACTGTGTAGGCTACAGACTTAAAGCTGTCTTGGGCAACAGGGAGTGAATTGCCAATTTGTTGCATCACTGGTTTAGCAGTCACAGAGGAGGGTATGGGGGAGCAGATGCAAGACCCAGGATGAAGTCAGTGTCCCAAAGATTTTGGGAGCAATTACTGGGTTTTCGCAGTGTCTCCAGACGCTGTGGACAAACACAGACTGAAATCATGTTTACTGGTGGAGAAAAATGAAATACGTTGACATTTCTTTTCTTTTCTACTTTTTTCCCCCTTCAGAAAACAGCTCCATTTTAAGATGCAGCGTAAATTCAAAGCGGTCCGGCTATTGATTGAAGTTCACTCTTCACCCTAAAAAATGATGAGCTCTGACTGACTGAACAGGCAGCTCACCTCGTTGGCAAGCAGCCGACCTTCATCCAGTCTGCAGCCACAGAAAATCTAATACAGATGACTTCATCATTTTTGCCTAGTGACCTTTCTGGGATCCTTTTTCCCCACTCTACTCCTCCCCTACACCTCCACCACTCACACTCTTACTACATCATTCCCCAGAATGTCTGCACTTCTTTAACCGTGCACCACTTTTACCTCTCTAGCCTTATTTTCACCCCCCTCCATAACCTTGCCTCCTTTTCAACCACAACTCCTCTTGTCCTACCAACCACCTGCCTGCCTCCCACTTCCAAGGGCATTATTTAGCTCAAGGTCGAACACGGCCTCAAAGTCGAGCACCCGTGCATGTGCTACGGTGAACACTGCAAAGACGACGGCCCCATCACTGATCTCATTTGGCCACTGCACCTACCACTTCTCATCCCAGTGGCTACAGTGGTGCGTAAGCACAGACAATCGATACGTTTCAGTCTGGCCCTGCTGGTGACAGTGAATGAAATGCAAAACTGGGCATTTATTAGATGAATGGATATTGATGGGCATCTTCAGTGCTCGCAACAAAAGCTGTAATTCAGCTGTGATTACACTGACGGTGGTAAAGAGTTGTTTGTGGCGCCACATCCAGTGAGGAGCTGAAACAATTAGAGAAAATCAGGTGTATTTTCTTCTTTTTCTTTCTTCTCTGTATGATTAGGGACACTTCACCAGCAGAGTAATCAGACCATACATAAACACACTTCTAAGGTTGTTGAGGAGAGCAATCAGAAGCTTCCAGCCCACTATTGACCTTGTTCATCAGACACAGCCAGATAAATCCTTCAGCTTGCTTCCCCTTAAACTTATTCATCCGGGCTGTTAAAAACCAAATACGTTTTTTATCACCTTTTACTAGAAGTGTATGTGTAGGCCTGTCACGATAACACATTTTGCTGGGCGATTGTCTCGGAAATTATTGCGATAAATGATAATATTGTTTGAAATTTTACAATAATTAGTAATTGATGTAAATTTTAAGACGACGTTGGTTATTTTTTTGAATGTAGTACCTTTTTTCAACCACCGGATAGTAGTGTAAGACTGTTTGAACTGAAGGATTGTTAGTGAGGGAGCGAGCAGTGTGTCTCTTTAAGAAAAATGGGAGGGAGGCTCCTTGACGTGACATGGGCTGTCTCTCCTTCCTTTATTCGGTTCTCAAAATGGCGGATGGCTCGGTGTGGTTTGAGCTCCTTATCAAAGCATTTGTCACACAAAGTTTTTAATTAAAAAAAATCAGTAAACAAGTTCTCAGCTTCTTTTTGCAGAGAAAAACTTTTTACATGAAGGCACGGGTTTCAACCGTGAATTTTGGGGCTTTGACAAGATGGAGGTTTTTTCCTGAGGTTGGCCTGTTAGCTTAGCTCGAAGCTTGGCTTCTCAGCTTAGCTGCTTTTAACGATCCAAAAACAGGATTTTGGACGGTTAAAATGGATTTTAAAAAGAAAAGAGAAAGGGAGAGGTCAGTGAAGAGCACCAGAGATGAGCCTTTTGTCATCCAGTGTCTTCGGTAGAAAGAGACACGAAGAAACAATAAAGCTGATAAATGAAAATGAGGGTTGATAATTTTCATTTCTCGTGATTAATTGATTTATTGTTTATCGCGACAGGCCTAGGAATGTCTAAGTCACAGTTCTGTACAAACCTCTTGGAAACAGAAAAAGCAAAGAAATGCTATATTCTGTATTTTATTTACAGACTAACTCCCCCCAAAGAACAGATACAAATTTAACACTCTTACTAATGGGGAGAGTCTAAGGTAGCAGGTCTTGTCAATTTGGCCTGCTACCAAATGCAGATGCCAAAAAGGATGCTGGAAATTATGTAAGACCAAATTTGATTACCAGTATGTTTAATGTCAAATTTATTCATGACATTTACTCTCTAACAAAATGACAACACTCGAACAGTGCAAATTTGTACATTTTCTCAACTCTAAACTCACCTTGTTCACAAGTGACAGACTGCGTTGCATAAGTAGCAGCGCGATAATAGATATACCTGACAGTATCTTAAATTAAAAATTAACTTCAAACAGAAGCCTTTTATATCGGCGAGTTATTTTGATGGAATGGCCGATGGCCGATATTTAACTTTATCACTGACATTGGCCAATACTGATACCATGCCGATAATATCATGCATCCCTAGTTGTTGTCTGCACAGTAAAAAAATATGGTAAATTACAAACAGCTGTGGGTACCATTGTTTTACTATTAAAAAAATACATACAATGTCAGATAATGTTTGACAATGTATGCCAGAATACTGTGAATTTGATAGTTGAAAATAGATTATATAAATCTGTTTATGGAATTACTATGAATATATTTACAATATTTATTTATACTGTATTTCCTGGTAATTTGCCATAAGAAAAAATATTTACTGTGAAATTTATAATTGCGAAAAATGTACATTGTAAAATTCTGCTATTTACAGCTGCCGGTGACTAATTGTAAATGGCTTTTTTGTTTATTTGGGTTGGGGCAGCGTATGAACACAATTTTTCTGTGTGTATACATAGACCATTACACCCCTAACTTTTACTGTAGCTTGCCTTTGTTTTTATTTTACTTCTACTTTTCAACCCCAGCAATGGTGTTGGACGACTTCAAGGTGCTTATGAGCAAATTGTCCACGTTTACTGGCCCCCCACCACTCAAATTTTGTTGTTTTACTTTACTGCTCTGGAGGTTGATGCCTACTTTGAGGAGGGAGCTGTAAAAAGATTTAGCAAGAACATTTTGGGAGGAGAAAGAGAGGAAAAGTCTTAACAGATTTATGGGAACCCTTGAAAAGAACATTGGTAATACCACACTGATTCAGACATGTCTGACCTTCATTTCAGTTCACTTTTTTAGTTTCAGAGCAGAAAAGCTTATGAGAGGTGCCTTCAGCTGCATGGTTAGACTATCTGAAAAGTGAAAATGCAATGCTGTGTCATTTTACTTGTGCATATTATTATTATTTTGTACACTTCGCAGCCTTGATGCTTCAACTGTCATTGCAAAATTGTCAGTGCAAATCATTGTTCCTTAGATTCATATTCAGGCAGGATCTCAACCTTGAAACCAACCCGCACGGTTTATGTGATTCTCCAAACGAAGGCCACAGTCAGCTGAGAGCACAAAGACTTGAGTTATTACTTTCATGCACAGGAGGGGGGCAAGAAAAAAAAGGTGGAAATGAATCATTGACTTGAACTCCCCTTTCTGTCCCTGCTCATTTTCAACTTCAAATTACCTGGCCTGGTTTCGTCATGTAATAACTGTAAATCACAGCATGAGATTGGATGTCTCCAAATGGCAGAGGCCCCCATCATAGTGAATAGCAGGATGTGGAAATGAGGAGAAACAAAAGGCTACGGTAATTAGAGGCATCAGTAATAAGCTGTGAGAGGTCTCAGGTCTACAATCACTCTTCTAGGGGTCAGTAAACAAGGAGGACCTCATCCCATGGACAATGATGCTTATTGTTTCTGAATATGAGTTTTTTATTATTATAATTCAAAAGCCTTATCCATCCATCCATTAACTTTTACCTGCTTCTTCCTTTTTGGGCCATGGGGGTCGCCGGTGCCCAAGTCCAGCAATCACTGTGCGAAGGGTGGGGTACACCCTGGACAGGTCGCAAGTCCATTACAGGGCCACAAAGAGACAAACGAGACAAACAAACATTCACTCTCTCACTCACAACTAAGGACAATTTAGAGTTACCAATCATCCTAACATGCATGTTTTTGGTCAGTGGGAGGAAACCGGAGTACCCGGAAAAAACCCACGCATGCACAGAGAGAACATGCAAACTCCACCCAGAAAGGCCCCCAAACCGGGATTTGAACCAGGGACCTGCTCGCCGAGAGACAACAGCTCTACCAGTTGCACCACCGTGCTGCCTTAAAAGCCTTATCGTTATAATAAAAATGGAAATGGAATAAATAATATCATGCAGTCCATCATGTAACTTATCTTTAGTCAAAACTAATATGGTGTGCTGTCTTAAAAATAATTGTCAATAATTGGTCAAAAGCCAAACTTTACCTCCTAAATTTAGATGTTTTTGTCAGTTAGGCCTTCTCAATGACGACCTCACTACAGCATAAAAATACTTGATACAACATGAATAGTCTTTGCAGGGTCTTGGCAAAGACTTCAGCATTGTATTTTACATGCAGTCAATCAATAAATTGATCAGAACTTTATTGCCATGTACAAAATGAAGTGCCTCTGCGTGCTACACCGGTATAATAGATATTGCTTGGAATTTAATTCAGTGTACAGCTTAAAAACGGGACGATACAGAACCAGACAAGGTACAACACAGCATTAAAATCAGATAGCTAAATACATGATTATATATAAAAATGGAAAAACTGGAATATTGTGGTACAAATCACAAAGGCAAACAATTAAATAAGTGTAGTGCAAAGTAGGAGATGAGCAGACCAGATAATGGTTGATGGTGAGAGTTCAGGGCTCTTACTGCCTGAGAATTCTTGTTCAGTGGATTCGTCATGGAGAGTGATAGGTCCACCATGGTTTTGGACATGCACAAAGTGCTTTCAGCAAGGCTGCGGAGGCTTATCTTTGTGGTGGCCATGATAAATGGCCATATGTTGCTGGTTATGAAGGATTTGATTCAACTGGTATTGTACCTTTGCTTTTCCAATCCGTAATTGTTTGATTCTTATTGTGATCCTAAATATTTGTAGGTTCTTCATTGAAACTTTGAGTGTGGCCGGGGCACAGGAGAGCATCTTGGTGAGTACCAAGAGCATAATAGTGCCACAATTGTATCCACTCTGAAGAAAGTTATTTTAATTTGCCACAGTCCTGTAGATGGATCACGTATGTCAGGGAAAGTGTAGCAATGCGTTCATTCAATGTAAAGGCAATCTTAATGGTGGCAGAGTTAGCCAGATGTAGGAAAACCAGAGATGTTGTGTGCTAGTGTACAAAAGAATAGAAGTGTGCAAAATAGATTGGTGTTTTATTTTTACTTCACAAAATGCTCCATATTTTTAAGTTGCATACACACAAATACAGATACTCTGCACTACTTATTATTCTACAAAATGTAAATGTTTGCATCATGAATATAATCACCCATGAGAAACCTTGTGGGGAAAATCAGCCAGCTTTAGTTAAATCACTATTTTTTTTGTAAGAAAAAGTCAAACTTACACAAAATAAAGTTTCAATACATCCAACTCCAAGCCCTCTTAGACCTCTGTGACCTGCATCATACAAAATTCTATTTGCTGGAGTGAACACCCCTAGATTCTTACTCTGAATTTCTATTATCAGAGTTTCACTTGCACTTTCCACAAAATAGCTTTTTCTTTTTTAATGCTTGTGTGTGTTTGAGCCGGGTTTGTGCGATTAAAGATAATGGAAGCTGTAATGTTTTGGTAAATCCTTTTTTCTGTCTTGTCTGCTGGTTTCACAAGGACCTGAAGAAATCAGACTTGGGAATACATAAATGTTAAATTTGTATTTGTGGCATCAATTTCATTACCTGCATCGTTCTGCAGTCTTATAGGTCCCTGTGGCTGATCTAATTCATTCTGAATAAAATAAAATCGTACCATGCAGCCAACTATACAGACTTCATGGAGACATTTTATCTTCAAAAGAAAGCATACTAGAAAATATGGAAGATAAACAGAGAACAACAAGGACCCCCTACCATTACCACAAACTTGCAATCACTCAGAACACAGATGGTCATTTGTTGGTTTAAGAGGTATTTAGGTATTAAAAACACAGTGGACTTCACGTTACTTGTGATAAGTCTTCAATTTTTAAATCTTTATTTTTAAATACAATGGTTCTGAGCATGCATAAAACTTCCATAACAAGATTGTGGTGGTTTATTATCATCGTAGCAGTGCATTGGGGTCCTGGGTGGAGTGAGGTGGCAGCATATTTGTGATGTGGTTTAAATCCTACCTCTCTGACAGAACCTTTTGTGTGAACATCAAGGATTTTATTTCAACATCAGCAGCTCTTTGATAGGGGATGCCGCAGGGGTCCATTCTCGGTTCTCTTCTCTTTTCTTTATACCTGCTGCCACTAGGTGCTTTTTTCGTAAACACAACATACCTTATCATTTCTACGCCGATGACTGTCAAATTTACTTCCCTCTGAAGCACACCGGTGCACATTCTATCTAACCTCTTCTTGATTGCCTGTCTGACTTCAGGGACTGGGTGGCTTTATTGCTTAAATTTTAATGAGAAGAAGGCAGAAGTTATGTTGTTTCCACCTAATGGCACAATCAAGAACCACTATCAATCTTTCCTTTCTATTCCTGTTAGAGAAACAAGTTGTCGCTAATCATGGGGTGAAAATGGACCCTTCCATGAAACTATGTTTGTTTGTTTGTTTTCATTTGAGGTGACTGTCTAATTTGAAGTCCATACTGTCCAAAAATAATCTTTAGACCAGGGGTCTGCAACCTTTATGATCAAAAGAGACATTTTTATGTCTTCGTTCACTAAATTCAATGTGTCCAGAGCCGCAACAACCTGCTACAACTGTGGTTATCAACTGGTGGCCCACGGGCTACTTTAAGTTTGTTGGAG
>JARVGS010000814.1:8161113-8171754 GCA_031762315.1 Hypsolebias antenori | reverse complement strand
GACGTCACTGGGGGTGGCGGCCGTAAACGTGAAACTCCGTAAACCGGGAACGCCGTAAACCGGGGGTTACCTGTATTGTAAACCCATCAGCATTATTGCTAATTTTATTCATCTTTGATTTTATCTTTTGAGTCTGAGTTTTGTGGAAAAGTTGTGAACTCATATCTTATATGAACTCAAGTTGGAATTTAGTTTTGACTGGACTGATGAGCTAATGCCTAGTCTGAGTGAGGCAAGGACCAAAGTGGGTTGATTTTAAAACCACTCCACCAGAAAGGCTACAGCTAGCTGTCACTGTTGTTTGTCCAAAAGTTATCATATAATTTATGTAAATATTTGTGTTATTCAAAAATTACATTGGAGTTCTAAATTGTCAACTAGTCAAGCGAGTCAGAACTAATCTCGAAGGGCGTTCGTTTTCCCTGCAGCATGTGAGATACTAACCATTCATAACCTTTCCACCGAACCCACTTTTAAAGGTCTGAACTATTCCTTTGGTGCCTTTCATTTGCTATTAACTTCCTTCACATCCTCCTCTACCTGGTGGCCTGTCGGCGCCCAGATAAGGCAGATCTCATCAAATGATAATGTTTATCTACAGTGAAGTCACGCAGAGGGGGTGGAATTTGTTTTCAATCGACTCTAAAAGTTTTTGACAAGACTTGAACACAGACTAATCAGATTTAAGGCTGCTTCGATAGACATGTAATAATAATAATAATTTGAGAGATGGCATCTGAGTGATGGCAACTTTCTAGAATAGTTATAAACTGAATGAATGCTGCTCATGCTGATGCAAAGAAACAAATCTAAACAGCACCATTTTATTATTGCATCCATAATGTTTTTATATACTTTTACGATGCATGTAGTGATGTCACCACCGCCCCTCTATTTTAAACGGATCACCAGACTCTTGTAGGCCCACTGCCCTGCATACAAATGTTTTGATCTTTTAGCGCTCAGAGTACGTTAGGGATCACCCTCAGCGACTAATGTGCCAAATTTGAACTCAATATGTGTAAAAATTAATTGAGTTATAGCCATTTGTGTTAGCTAAGGTCAGTTAGTTGTGGTGGCCATTTTGAAGTTAATCAGTTGTCATTTCTTACGCTACTTTATAAATTGATCAAAAGTGAAAGCGACTCCTCTGCAGAATTGCCACCTTAACGTGGTGAAGGCGTTTGAGGACCCCGGTGATCCTGGGGGCTATGTTGTCTGGGGCATTCAAAGGAACCACTGGTGGACACCATGGTGATGAAGGCCATCAAGCTGAAGGCGGCGGCCTTCAGGACTGTTTGTTCTGGAGGACTCCTGAAGCAGCTGACAGGTACTGGGTGGCCAGAAGGACTCCAGCATCGGTAGTTGTGGAAGCAAAAACTTGGGCATGGGAGGAATTCAGTGAGGCCATGGAGGACTTTTGGTAGGCCTTGAGGAAGTTCTGGCAAACAGTTTGGCAACTCAGGAAAGGAAAGCAGATCCTATCCCAGGCTGTGCTTGATTTGGGTGGGCAACTTCTAACGCAAACTGTTGAGCGGTGGAAGAAGCATATAGAGGATTTCCTTTATCCACCCACCATGTCCACTTTTGAGAAGATGAGTCCATTACCTTGGCAGAGGTCATCGAGGTAGTCAAACAGCTCCTCAGTGGCAAGGTGCCAGGGGTGGATGAGATTCGCCCTTAGATGCTGAAGGCTCTGGATGTTGTGGGGTTGTCATGGTTGACATGTCTCTTCAATGTCGCATGAAGGACTGGGGCAAGGACTGTGGAGTGGCAGTCTGGAGTGGCGGTTACCATTTTTAAAACAAAGGGGGACTTCTCACCCTCCCCAGGAAAGTTTACTCAAGGGTGACAGAAGGGAGGCTGACTGATTGTCAAACCTCAGATTCAGGAGCAGTCGTGCACTGGGGTAGTTTGCAGCTGAGCGTGACGCAGCTGGACTTAGTCACTGCTTCTCCACATTGAAAGGAGTCAGTTGAGGTGGTTTGTGCATCTGATAAGGACGCTTTCTGGACACCTCCCTTTAGAGGTTTTCCAGGCACATCCCACTGGTAGGAGGCCCTGGGGAAGACTCAGAATTCACTGGAGGGATGGTGTATCTTCTCTGGTCTGGGTTTCCCAGAACAAGCTGTAAAGTGTTGCTGGGGAGACGATTGTCTGCATTTCTCTCCTGGACCTGTTGTCTCCCTGACGCGATTACGGATAAACGATAGACGATGGATAGAGGAAAACGACATTTCTTCCACATCCTGTGGTTTGCAGTTTCAAGATGTGAAGGTCAAATGTAATTTTTCTTAAGTTGTAAAAAACATTTGCACATTTTCTTCACCTTGCAGGACTCGATTAGTGACTTATGGCCCCAAATGTTGCTTTTATGTCCTTGAAACTCGATGAGAAGTGAGTATTGTCTGAATAATAATAGAATTAGTTTTTGTACAACAAATATTTTGCTTTGTACTAGAGGTTTCACATTTTGCATTAACTGTGGCAAATGGCAGAATATCCAAGGTGATGGAATTCTTAGTGTGTTATAGGCTATTTGAGAACAAGATTCCATATTAGACCAAATCTGTCCAGTAACAATATTTCTAATGTCTGCTGAAAACAACTGTGTGTTCCAAGTTTTTTGGGGGGAAAAAAGTACAAGAAGCCAAACAAAATAACCACACAAGCTTTTCCATTTTTCCCCGTAGACATCTCACCTTAACTACAAGCCCACTAAACAGATTTTCCTCCACTTGAACAGGTCATTTAGTGGCTGCTTGCCTTACACAGACGCTTGATACTACTTTTAGTACACTATAAACACCAGCTTACCTGATGGTTGTGGGACAAAGTTTGCAGTGTTTCAGTGGAACTTCTATTCTAGTACTTTGCTTTTTCCGTTTGATAAAATTAAGAAGGCACTAGTATAGTGTTCTGCCAAACACAGGTCGTGAAAGAGTCCTTGTGACTCAATTAGAACAACCTGTATAGATAAAGTCTGAATGAAAATGGTGTTCAGCTCAGTTATTTAGTTTAGTAGAAATAGCTCCAATCCGATGTGCAGTTTTATATTTTGGCTCAAGATTCATCTCAGACAGGCGAAAAATAAAAAGATTGGTTTTAGGCCACTTCTGCCAAGTTTTTAAAAACTTAACACACTTGACTGACTAGAATCCCAATCAACAAATTAACCACTCAAGTTCATAATTACTATATAAAAACAGTAACATCAACTTTTTGCATTTCAGTGTTTATTTCACCATCCTTTCCAATAATATGGAACCACAACTAAAGTCAATATCATCAAGATTCTTCATAAATACACCAACCTACCCAAGTAGTGCAACTCAAGTCTGGAGGGTTAGACACAGTTTTGGATTTAAACACAAATATCACAAAATTATAAATTTAAAAGGTTTAAGGGAAAAAAGTAATGAATATATCACAATGAGAAAAATTCAGAAATATGTACAACACCAAGATATTGACACACAGCAGTCACCCATAATGTGTAAAACACACTTCCTGTTGGACTGAGACAGAAAACATCCTGTTTATACGTAGCCGCATTTCAAAAAGCACAGCTGCTGGAATAAAACAATGTTCTACATTTGCAGAAGGTGAAGTTTTAATACAGACAGTGGAGATAAATGATTACCTCAACACCAAGTAGTGGCAGCTCATCTAAAAAGAAAGGAAACCTAATAAATAACAATGTCAACAAAAGTGTATTAAAACTCGCCCACGTCCACCCTCTTGTCTCGGAACTTGCTTCTGGCCTTGGTCCGAGCCTTGAAAGCCGCAGAGTTATGGAGATGCTGGGAAACAAAGTAACGTGATTAGAAAATGTTTCACAGAGAGATGCGAAATGAATAAAAACAGGTTTAATGAACTACCCTTTCAAAGCGAGAAATTTTCATGGCCTTCATTGTTGCCGAATCAACCAAAATGGGTGGTCCCAGCTCAAACACGTCTCTGATGAATTCATTTGCCTGGATCAAGAAAGAAAAATGGTAATTAATCAGCTCAAAACCTATCCAAATTAGTCATTTTTGTGTTAGTCAAGTCAGTCGTTTATGAGAACCATCTTGAGTTGGGCTGATTTTTAAAGTTAATCAGTTGTAGATGCACATAAAGGGATTAAAATCCATCCAGTGGTTTATCAGATGTTTACCTGTAGGTGGTAGTTCATTCCAGATCCCACAAACTCCCTGAAAGCATCGTAGGTCCTCTTCCTGACCCAACTATCAATGGTCACGCGCTCTGTTCCAAAGCGAATCGTCTCTGTTTGGAAATCTCCCTCCTGGGAAAAAAAAAAAAAACACACAGGCAGGTCAAAATAAAAATGGCCACAGAGGACTACAGTCCTAGAGGCACAGAAGTTTCATCGCTGAAGATTCAAAAGTCCTGTCTTTCACTCTTAAGACATGCTGGATAAAAAGGGGAGGAACTTAAAGCCTCAAAATACAATGTTTGAGGCTGATCCAAAAGGGCTCACCTCCACGGCCTTGAGTACGTCCCTGAACACCGACCGCTGCTTCCTCTTATCGGTCTTGGCTCTGTGTTTGTTGCAGTCTGTGGCTAACGCGCTCAGTTTCTCACACAGTTCGTCCCAGCCATCAAAGTCAAACTCCTGATAGAAATAAATAGATTATAGATACATTTATATTAAGTCAGAAATATTCAAAGTACTGCCACTGTTTTTGGACGCATCATTTATGGCACAGTGCAAACTCACTGGGTCAATGTCCCTGGCCAGCTCAAAGAGCAGAGCAATGGTCTCCCCCGCACCAATCCTCATGTTGACGTCATCACTCTCCAGCAACCTCTGCAGTTTGGACAAGTGTCTGCACGACAAAACAAGCGTGACGCCAACAGAACTTTTGGCTATAAAACCTGAATGGGACAGGATCTTACTTATGCAGGATATCTTTGAGCTGATTGGCTGAGCAGATGGTGAGCAGCAGTGCCCAGGACAACAGGGCGTTGATGTGGAGCTGGCTCGTCGGCGGATTGATCGAAGGACAGGTACCGTCCGCCCTTGCGTAGGACCGGGTGAACAGGTTCTCAAAACATTCCATCGTAGCCTGCACATCCTGGAGGCAGGGATTGTAGAAAAACAAATGTATCAGTGGATCACTTAGTACGGAATGCCCTCAAGCACAATTGTGTCAAAGCAAAAACAAGACACCGAAAATACTTAAGAGCTTACAAAAATGTCATCCTCTGCAACAAGTGTGCACAGCCCCAGACTCGTCGCCACCTACGAAAAGCAAATAAACAGATTTTAGTTGAGATTGGTGGAAATTTTTAAACATCACTGGTTAAGGGTTAAAGTAAGAGGGTTGATGTTTCACATTCTTCTGCTGTAGCGTCCAAGATTACATTCCTACTCACAGCTTGTCTGGCTTGTATGTTGGCTGTTCCATCTGCCAGGATATTTTTGAAGATTGGCTTCAGGGTCTTGAACACCTCCTTGCTCTCAATTCCTGAGCCCAGCTGAATGCACAGCAAGCAGGCTAAAGAAGCTGCTGCTCGCTGCTCCTCACCTTTGCCTGGCAGAGTGAGGGACAGGCAGAAGTGTTGATGCTACTGTACGACAGCCACCATCAGATTAGAGTACCACCCAAAAGGCATTTTTCATTGATTAATATTAGAGCAGCTGGACGATCCCAATCTGATATGGTCAATGGTTTTACATCACATCAGCTGTGCTGCTATACAGGTCTGGAAATGAACACCTGAGCGCCAGTTGCAGTTTTCTGTGTCATTAGGCCGGAAAAGATTCAAACTGGTACTATTACTACATGGGAGGCTACAGATGTGTTGAACAGTCACATGTACTGATTCAGTTAAACAGCAGATTCCATACTCAGTCCTCCAACTAAATATTTATGTGCTAGGCTAAACAGAAGCTGAGCACTAAACTCAATAAATGAAAGCCAGTGAGCAACACCGCCTGAAGACTAATTAAGAGCATCACACTGCAAGTTTGGCTCTTTTTTTCCTTGTATGGATA
The DNA here is from genome assembly GCA_031762315.1 of Hypsolebias antenori. NCBI lineage: Eukaryota > Metazoa > Chordata > Actinopteri > Cyprinodontiformes > Rivulidae > Hypsolebias > Hypsolebias antenori. The sequence continues at coordinate 8,165,750 of JARVGS010000814.1, read as the reverse complement.
GGATAAGACTGTTCAGTCTGCTTTGATGAAAAGGAACTATACTCAACATTGTGTGGTTGAGAGGAAATATAATGCAAGTATCAGACTGACCAGATTCTAAAAAAACAAATCTTGATCCGGACATCCCCAAGGGAGTGTAAATTATACATCTTAATACCTTTCTTAAGGCAACGTTCGATGCTGTCTGTGATGGTCATCCTTCTCTCTGAGATGAATTCATACAGGATCCGTGTAGCCATTGCCGTCTTAAGCCCATCCAAAGCCCCTTGTCTCGTCTTGGCACTGAGGAGACCAACATTTTATTAGTATAAGCTAAGGTGTTCAAAGCTTAAGAAAATAGTTTTAGCTGCCACTTGTACGGCAAAATATTGCCTTATTTTCTGTTACTAGGAGGATCCCAGCTTTATGACATACGTTTGAAGAGCTGACGTGTTACAACCAATGCGTTGTTATCAGATAACGTTGAAATGTGAGATCAGGAAGAACGTTAACCTCTTATCCACAGTGCTGTCTATGAAGCCCTTCAGCTTGTACTGAAAATCCTCCTGGGCTGTGTCCTCACTGGTCTCGCCACCTATAAAATCAATTCAAGACGTGTCGAATTCTCTCACAAGCACGCGTGCACTTACGAGCTCATGGAAGCAAAAAGAAACAAACTTACCTTCATCTGCTACACTGGTGGTATCACTGAAGCTGCTGCAATGACTGAGGGTCTCAATGGAGGCATCCTCGTCACTAAAAGGCTGCACAGCTCCATGCTGGCCCCCTAAAAACAAAAACGTTACAACAGCTCAACAAAACTGTACAAATCCATTATGTAACCCAGGCAGACTCCATACAGGTATTGCAGCCAATACCCCAGTTATCTAATCAGCTTGGGTCCTTTCACAACGTTTAATCTACAGGTGTCATAGGAAAATGTTGTCAGGGTCAACTGACTTTTAGACGCCTGTGCAAACAATGTTCAGGTTGGACAGACGGGTCACCAGAAGGGCCTGTGTTCTTCCTTTAATTACATAAAATGCAGTAATACTTCTCAAATGAAAAGTATAACGTTGTCCTAATCTGTACGGCTTCTTCTTTGTTGAAACGTTTTGTCTTAACGTTTCAGCAAAGAAGAATCCGTCCAGATGACCCGATTTAACCTAGTTAGAAGTCTCTTGTTTGTTTGGCAGTATTATTTACCAAAACACCTCATGAACTTGAATAAAATGTTCAGAAATTAATCACTGGGTGTCCTTTTAGCTTTTAGATTAAACCCGATTCAAAATATTCAAGATGGCAGCCACAGCAGTTTGAACTTGGGACACACAAAAATGGCTACAACTTATTGTTTTTTGTTTGTTTGTTTTGAAACAGATATTCTACAGGTGGTGGCCAAACTGAAGGGAAACCAGACCAGATTAGACCAGACTCAACAGGCTTCTCTGCCACCATGACCTAAATTTACCTCTGTGGAAGACATGTTTGTTAGCAGCTGTCTCAGCTAAACGTGCTTATTTTAAGTCCTGACCACAACAGTGTAGAAAGTAACAGGCTTAAAATGCTCATATGCTATCCACCTAGCAGCTGTGTAATCTGTGTTTATAGCAATGTGCGTTAACTTGGGCTTTCCCTCCTCAACAGCTGATTTCAGAGAACCGGGCGGCGCCTCGCCACCATGACTATCCCGGCACATCATGGAGCACAAGATGTCCTCTTTTAGTGAGTTTTCGCACTACCAACAAGTCACCATAACCAATAGAGGAAAAACAAATACCTACGTTATACACTAGCTTAACGTTAGTACATGCTAGTTATGACGAATACTGTACAACCGTTTAATATGGGGTTGTACCACACAGTGCACACCCAATCTTATTTATACCTTCAAAAAATGCAAGCACGCTTCTGTAGTAGCAAGAGTTATTAGTAGAACATATGCTAGGTTTTAAACAAAATATTTGTTTTTAAATAATGTTGATCTATCAACGGAATGAGTACTTTAGCCGGGAGAGGCTAACGTTAGCTTTTCAAGTTAGCGATTACTCTTATGGCCTCTAATATATATAAAATTGTTCATAATTAATTAAATATTTGGGTATTTTAAGCTATATCGTTACAGAAAACAGCAATGCTTTGTGAGACGATGGTTAGTCAGGTTGTGTTCATGTAAGCCGGTCTCCCAACATTTGTAGTTCGTTGTGTAAACACGTTGAATTCAACTCGATACGATAGCGTGGCTAAAAGAACTACAACTACCGTCACGGAAGCAAGGCCAAAGCGTTGCGGGCGCGCGTGAACTTACCTTTGCTGTTCTTCTTCTTGGTCCTTGGCATTTTCGTGCAAATTTAAGCCAAATATGATCCAAAATCAGCCAATACACGACCAGTTTTTATTGTATTGTCTAGTAAAGTGAAAATGCTCCCGTGGCACAGTAGAAAATAGGAAATCGAAGGCGATCTGAGCGATAGACTGTTGGCCGAGACGATACATTTTCCCCTCATACGCCAGTGCTGCGCAGTCGGAGAGTGGTTCGTGGTATTTATACCGGCAGACATGTCACGAGGAAGTTTCCCGGTATCTCTGACCAATCCCGGAATAGGAAAAAGCCGCACGTGACGCAGAAGGAAGTCAGTTACTTGCTTTTGTTTTGGTGAAAAGAAATGACCATAATAGCTTCCTTAAAGCTTAAACTGAAATGAGTGTCACATTTTTGTTACTCAAATGTAAAAACGTTATTGTTTAAATATCATAGACATTTCATATACAATTAAATATAAGTTTTAAACAGAGCCGTCTATTTGAAGTTGTTATGTCTGTACGTACTTGCTTTCCTCATGATTCTGTACGGTGGCTGAGAGGGACAACAAATTAACATAAAAAAAATTAACAATTTGTAAAACAAAAGAATTAGGAAAATGTTTTATTTTGTTACTACAAGTTCCATAGAAAGGATGCTAAATGTTTCTTTATAATCATCTTTGCTAAATTTTATATTCATAAATGTAAATTTGCTAATAAAACACCTTGTTTCTTTCTTTTCATTAAAGCTATGGAACTATATATCAATTCAATAACAGACTCTACAAATGAAAAGGCTCTAAGGACAATTTCAGTATGTACATCTTTGCGTGTTCTTATCTAATTATCACCCCTGGTTGTTTGTTTACATGACTATTGTGTTATATTGTTTTGTTCATTCTGTTGTTGTGATGTATACTAATTGCGTTTCAATAAAGTTCTAAAAAAAAACAAACAAAAAAACCTTCCTCGCGAGTCAATATCATAATGACTTCCATGGTGAAACAGCGCCACTTTGTGGTGAAGTGAAGCAGCGCCACATGACCCGTGCGACCCGGAAGTATTGTTTTTAGCGCATGCGCAAATGAGCTGACACTACGGATCGTACTTCCTCAAGTACTTCTGTCTTTAAAATATTTTTGAGAAATTGGAGCTGCCTTCACAACATGCTAAACATTCCGAACCAGTCCTTCCCGGCTTCGGGCTCCCAGCAGAGGGTCTCCCTTTCCGGTCAGTCCGGCAGGAACAAGGTATTCCCCGAACTCTCGTCCAGAATGGGCTGATAGTTCGACTTGTTTTACTGTGACAGATCAGCTAATCTACAAGGAAAGCCTGTATTTGTTTAAACAATCATGCAACATATTATGAGATAATAATTTTAGTAACTGACCCATTAGTATCCAGTGTTGGTTCTGGTCCAGGAAGAATCATTCTGATCTTGTTTTCATGTGACAGGTCGCACTGAAACCCGGACACAGTCTCATGGACTGGGTCCGGTTTGCTAAAGGTGCCAAAGACCTGACGGGGCTCAGAGGACGCTTCATTGAAGTGAGTGAGGAGGAGCTGCAGAAACACAACACAAGAGAAGAATGCTGGACCTGCATACGAGGTGAGACCACTCCTGGCCGTCGCTGCACAACAAAACAGGGCTCTGTTTCCCAAAATCATATTGTTTTATTTGGGTTAGATTCAAAAAAGTTTAAACTGGCTTGTAGTTTTATGCAACTAAATATTAGAGGATCAGTTACTGGACAAAGCTGTTGGTAGAACTTAACGAGTTTTAATGAGAGTTAATAGGAGAGATCATATTTCTCCAGTTTTAGCTTCTCTCCATTGGCTCCCCGTCAAATTCAGAATAGAATTCAATATCTTGCTTCTAACATATAAAGCTCTCAACAACCTAGCTCCATCTTATATTACATATTTATTGTTCCATATTTTCCCAACAAAGCATTCCACTCTCAGACTAGAGCTGTCATTTCTAACCTGAGCCTGAAGCCCGAAACCCATAATAATGTGCGGCCTGGGCCGGTCTTGGGCTTTGATGCGGTTTTACGAATCATACACCACAAAGAAAACTAAATAAAAATGCACAATATAAAATTGTGTTAATCTACTTGTTGAGGAGGAAGGAGGCAGGTCCGACCGGCTGGTTGAAAGAGGTAAAAAAAAGAAAAGAGAAAAAAAAAGGTCAAATTAAGCTCAGATGGTTCAGCTGATCACCGGCCGTGTGCGCCTCCACACCTGCTGTCATCTGCGATGGAAGAAGTTGCAGCATCTACAAAAGTAGAAGCAACCAGGACGTTCAGTTAAAATAACTTTGTTCTATATTTTTCAAATAATTTTACGCTAAA